>VVHJ01036269.1:0-14556 GCA_015107715.1 Tylochromis polylepis | reverse complement strand
CTGGATAAAACTTTTTGCTTTTTTTTTTTTTTTTTTACTTTCACCCCATCAAAACTGTTCATTACAGAGTAAATAACAGCCTCATAACAATGCCAATATGGACTGTAAAAATGAACAGCAACCTCATTGACTAAGCACAAGATTGCTAAACAACTTGATTTTTACTTATTTCACCACTATAGCCTTCACAAAATGACAAAGGATGGTGTTTTAATAATAGATTCAGACTGGTCTAGGAACAGGAAGTTCCAGGATGGAAAGTGTTTATTTTATGATGCAGTGAATTTTATTATAGAAGTATAGGGGGGAAAGTGCAAAAGCTATAAAATGAAAACAACAATAAGTAAGAAACTGAAGAAGAGTGAGAAGAAGGTGGCAGCAGAGGACAGAGAAGAGAAGCTCAAAATCCTCAGCAAACAGCTTCAGGTACGCGGCCTCGTTTTACGTCACAATAAACCATGTTTGATCCTAACAGCTTGTTTCAGACTGTTTCGCAGAATGTAATTTATACTGTTTCCTTTTCTACATTTACAGAGAGTCAGAAGAAGAGGACAAAGGCAATCAAAGACAGGAGGATAAAGAACAGACGACAATAAAGGGTGAAGCGAAGGTGAAGGACAACACAGGGAGGAGTGAAGAAAGATAATGTCTGAGAAACAGAAACGATGGCATAAGTAAAGAGGAGCAAAAAAGAATGGGTTAGGGTTCTTTCATCCTAAATCCTTACCACCTTCCTCCCTTCCTACCTTACCTACTCCCTCCTCATTCTGCCACTCGTTTCCCAGCCCTAACCCTTACCCCACCTCCATTACTTTCAATCTATAAAGATAATATTGGCTGTGATTCAGGCTTCACTGGTTGTAATCAGATTACTTATAATACTAGAGAATGAGGTGGAAAATATTTACAGCATTATTACAGAATAAATAATTTACAGTAGAAGCTAACATAGAGCAGGTCATTCAGGTGGACGACTTGACTCAATAAAAGTACACACACACATCGCAGGCCAAAAAAATCCCCGTGGGCTTATAAAACTGCTCGCGTTGAAAGGTATTTCACATAGGCAGACGTGCGAAAGGCAGAGACTGAGACAGATACACGAAGGAAGGAGATGGGGGAGCAGACATGGAGGAGGACAGACACTCGCTGCCAAACACAGCGACAGGTGAACCCACCGTTAACGCATCCAGATTCATCGCTGTGGTCAGGACAGTCGTGGACCTTGTTACACTGCTTGGTGCCGTGGATGCAGGAACCATCGCCGCACTGGAATTCATCAGGACGACACGTCAACAGAGCTGTAAGAGGCACGCGCAGAGAAAAAAAAAAGAGAGATTGAAATTTTAAATTTGATTTTAATAACTTCAAGAGGAGCATAAAATCGTGTGGTCGAATCCAATCCAAGACCAGTCGTGGCACTTTAATCACTCGGTTTCTCTCCACATTTGTCCCATAAAGAAGAGGAATTGCTTTAAAAACTTTTCTTGAAACACTGAAAAATATTGAGAAATGGCGTATACTGCACTTCTATTAATTCACAGTCTGCGTAAGGCACCGCCGAGGACAGAGACAGTCAACCTGAGGGCGTGTGATGAATGATTTTCAATATAGTAACACAAAGATGGAGGCTCTAAGAAGCCACACCACATTTTATTAATATCCCAAGCACAGACAAGCTTTTCATCAACAGTGCCTGGTATGCTCATATAACTCCCTCTAAACCGCACTAAAAAGCAATATATGTGACAGAGGGATATGATTAAGTGTTATCACAAGACGAACAGGACACAACGAGTCTAATGGAGCCAGGGATGCTGCGGTCTGGACACGCATGTCCAGATATGATCATCCATGTTTCTGTGCATCTCTGAGGTAAATCGAGAGATTTGAGTGAGCACTAAACTGGTGGTGCATACTGGTATAGATACACATGCATGTATATTCATAAGAGTGCAGAAGCAACAGTGTAAAACTGATGAATCACAGCAGGAGCGTTTGTCCTCTGCTGACAAGCTGGAAGAAAATCCTATTTTTAAGGCAAAGCAGTCCTCGTACAGACATAAAAATGTGCGAATACGCCAAATGTGGTGAACATATGAGTTTAAATGTGCTGCACGGGAACTTGCGGACAAAGATGAGGTTGTGTCCCTAACCACCCCCAGCCTTCCTCCCCTCCTTAATGCAGATATTCTGTTGGCTTATAAAACATCAGTCTCTTGCAAGTGCAGCTCATATGACACACCACAGAGTGAGAGCTGTGCGTTTGATGTGTGCACCGCACATCTTGATAATGAATGGCGGGACTATCTGGGCTTCACACTCTGGCTTAGTGAGACAGGAGCTTCAGGGCTCCCCCATCCATGACCAGCTAATAGGAAAACCTGTCTTATCACAAGGCCCCATCTTCACACAGTGTTTATCAACAGAAACACATTCTTTACCTGACACATTTAGGAGGAAAAAAACTCAATATCAACTCCCAGCAGAGAAGAAATGCGCTAAATGATAGAGTGTCAGCTCAGAGGAGGGAAGAAATATTGCTGTTGAAGATTATCTATCCCACCATCTCAAAGCAAATAAACAAAAACTAAATATAACATTAATTTAACAACTTCACAATTTCTGGATTCATCTGAAGATACGCAACATGTTTAATAAAAAGTGCCCACCTAGTGAAGAGAATATTCGCCAAAGTACTAGAGTATATTCAGAATCAACTAAACTTAAAAAATAATCAAACCCATCCATAACCTGACCTCTTAGAGATTAAAAAAACAATATATATGAAAACTGAACAGCGACCTCGAAGAAAAAAGCTTGCAGATGTACCCATGGTTCTAAGGGCTGCCTTAAGATGGATAAAATATTTCTGTTTGTACAGAGTAGTATCACTGTGTACTGTACAGCCCTGCTTTACCACTGATTTAATAGTATACAATAAACCTATATACTTTACTATTGTGTATTAACATAAAATGAGGTAATTCAAGAAATCAAGAAATGGGTAGAGGCTGGCAATTACAATTTCCCGACGTGGAAACATCACGCTTGTTCTGAGTTATTTTATGGTTTAATGAGTTTTTAGAGTTCCTCACCGCTCTCTCAGATTGTGCCTCATTCACTAATGTGGGTGTAGAAATGCTATTACCCTGTACCCCAGATAGGTCCACATTCAAAATTACTGCTGGATTCGTCATCATTAATTATACCACCAGGAGTACGTTAGTGAGTCAGAGTCATTTAAAATTGCTAGGTATGTGCTGTCTGTTTTGAATCTGCAAACTGGAATGCCCTTATTTCTTTATTAGCTAGCAAATGCGCTTTGAGATGTATCATGGAAGTCAAACGCCTCGAGGTAAAGCTGTGGAAGTACAAAAAGCCTAAAGCAAAAAAAAAAAAAAATAATTTCATGAGAAAATAAAATTAAACAATCATGTTTGGGAAAGAAGACAGGCAAGGTACAGCTTTCCTTTCCAACAGCTGGAAACAAGTAAGATTTGGGCTGCAGGAACTGAGGTGGCGAATGTTGCATGAGCTGGGAAACAACCAGCGACCTGATGACAGCCAGGTTTCTTTTTTCTACAGAAAGCAGAAAAAAGGTCGACGTCAAAGTTAATGGAGAAAAAAAAGAAGAAAAGGAAGGAAGCAGGTGGAGGACAAGGGCCGCCCGAACAGTCAGTCCCGAGATAAGAAACTGACTACAAGTATTGAAAAGACATGCATAAATGGGACATGTAAGTGATATACAAGTTTCATCCAACAAGGATGAAAGCATTTTTTAATGAAAGCGGTTTTGATATGCTAAGTGTATTTAAGCCCGAGGTATAATCCCAACTGTGTGCAAAATTAACTTTGTTTCTTCTTCTGTTTTGGCCTTTGAATTGGTGAAAACTGGTGGAGAAAAAGGGCTGCTTATTAGAATATGTAAAAACTGCATGTGCAGCGCTGACCAAATTTATTAGACCACCTGTCATACAAACAAGAAAACACAAATATTTCAGAAATCTTACTGAATTCACTGAACCAAATTCATGTTTTATACCCAAATTAGTTTTTGTGTAAGACAAATGTGCTAACTACTATGCAAACTATGGAGTTAAATCATCATCCTGCAGAAACTACATCCTACTTGTGGAGGAATTTCTGTTTCAGATCTATGAGGTTCTGGCTGGACTGACACGCGTAAGTAGCTAAAGTGTATGATGATGGCAACAGATCTGGAACAGACGGCTGCAGATTTGCAATTTATCACAAGCAGATTGTATGTAATTGCCAACTTGACCCCATTCAATCACAAACTGATAGCAGATCGACTCCATCTTGTTGCTGTCTTGATTCAGCAAAGTTGCTTTGAAGACGACAGCTGAGTGTAAGTGGCCATTGTTTATGTAAACGCGTGATTCTGAAACTTCTTCACGCGTACTCAGATAAAAATCTCAGATAAACTCAAACTTAGATAAAAAAAACAAACACTTGCAGGTACCATTTAAACAGAGATTTCTGCACGAACACTTTTTGAATTAGACCCATTGCGTCTCTATTCCTCTATGTTACACAGCGCGGGACATTCACATTATCAATTTTAAAGTGACTACTCTTGTCCAGTGGTCTTTCTGCATGTGTTCTCCAAGCCAATCAGCTGCTTGGCCCTGTTTTTTAATTCACTCTCATCTCTCGCTCTCCCCCGTCTCTTGGCACGCGATCTCATCCGGGTTCTCCAACATGTTTCAACTAATGTCTCCATCAGCCATCTGCTAACTCTGCTTCACCACCACCAGAGTCTACACTCCAGGGGTTCAGCCACTATCTCCAGCTTTCATCTGGAATTCAGCACTATTATGTCAGTTCTCATCTGAGAATAAGCGCAAAATATGCTTCCATTTTGCATGCTCATATTTCTGCAATAGATGTAGCTCTTTTTTTCTCCTTAATTAAATGCAATTAACAAACTATGAATAGTTTGTTCTTTGAACATCAAAGGCGCACATAAGCATTTCTGTATGCTAGCTGGGACGTTAAACATAACTTATTCCTTTCATTCGCTTACATGTGATCTTTCTCTCAACCTTGCTACATATTTTATATGTGCTGAAAGACTTTCAGACAGTGCAGCGTTTTCTTTTATCACTGTAAGCTGAGAAGACAGCCTTGACTCGACATAGTTATATGCAGCAGAGAACATATATAAGCTACTGCAACATTAAAAAGAGAAAAAAGGTTACATATGTAGGAGATTACAGTATATGTTGGGAGACAAGCAAACACACAGAACGAAAGGAAGCAGAACAAGACACTCACGGCAGTCTGACTCGTCAGATTTGTCTTTGCAGTCAGGATCTCCATCACACTTCCAGGTCAGTCGCACACACTCCCCATTGGCACAGCGAAACTCCCCACTGGTGCAGTTGGCCCGGCGGTTGGGCAGGTACGGGGCTCCATCACCTCCGCAGCGCTCGGGCCCCTCATCTGAACTGTCGGGGCAGTCGGGGTCGCCGTCACAGCTCCACATGAGCGGCACGCACTCAGAGGTGTTACAGCGGAGATGGTTGGGCCCACAGGTAAGAGGGGAGGTGCACTTCAGCTCATCGCTGTCGTCTCCGCAGTCATCATCACCATCGCACACGTAGACTGTGGCTAAACATTTGCGGTTGGCGCACATGAACTCCCCGCTGGGACAGGCCTTGGCATCTGGAGGACCGACAGAGACAGCAAAACTCACATGAGGGACTGCACGTTCTGTTCTCACGACAGTGAAGCAGGGATGGTGTAGCATTTATTATGAGATTGCAGTTTGTGCAGCAGAACCCGTTGCCCTATCTTCTCTAGCTGCTGAAAAGGAAATCTGAGGAATTGGTTTGAAGGCCTTTGCTTTTAATCTTTTGCAGACTGCCTTGACACAACATAAAACTACACTAAAATGTAATACTTTCGTAACCAGAAAATTGCACATTTTCAGTTAAATAAGTAAATATAAAAGTTTCAGGTCTTGCTAGAGCTGCAGAGCATTGAGAGCAAGTAAGACAGAGTACTTATTGGCTTAAAGTCATTTCAAGCAGATGGGCACAGAGACAGAAATAGTTTCCCAGACTGGCTAAAAGTCAATAATATAACAGAGACAAAGAGAAAGCCGGGAAGGATAATGGTGATTAGGAAAATGGTGAGAGGCTTTCTCTCCTACCTTTTCCAGGGTATTTCTCTGTATCTAGTCATGTCTAACTGAAAGCACTCTGGATGCGAAGAAAGCCAGGGTACCCGCTGTGAGCCCATAGCTGCTCAGAGGCCGGCACAGGGAGAGGAAGGATTTGATATTTACACAAACCACGGGGAGTTCAGCTTTAACGCCAGTGCCTTTGGCTGCTGCGGCTGGTTACTGGAAAGGATTGCTGTTTTGCTACATTTTACACAGAATCAGCAAATTGTAAAGCTGTAGCATATTGTCACTGACCTGCAGCAGACACCGTGTATTTTCCGAGTATCAAGCGTACACGTTATTTTAAACTACTGCTGATCAAAGCAGGGGGGGAAGTTTTTAAATAGCTTCAGATTAAACTGCAGCATTACTAAAAGCATCACTGCTGTGAAAGGTAGCGATCAGCTGAACGGCACGAAATAAACACAGCATGAGACGCAGCTTATAGCATAAAAGAGCAGAAATTAAACATCTTAATATATATCACGAAACATCATGAAACCACTGCTTCTAAGTTAAACTGGGTGAACACATCTTAAGCTAGCCAAAACTCTGGATGCAAGATAGTACCTTACTTACTATCCTATGTAATCACACCATATGTTACAATTACTCTTCTTGTGTTACAAAATCTCTTCTTTTCTCTGCTAACATCAGTGTTAATTAATTCACTGATATAAACACGACTGCCTCAGAAGCTTGGGAAAAAGCAACTGATGTGAACATAAGTGTCACGGATTCAGTTCAGCGACAGGGTTTATAGTTATTAATATTAAAGAATCTGCATCTGATTCTCACATGTCTGCTGTCCCTGGTATGCCTCTGCCCACACTCTATACTAATTTTGCACTAAATGATTAAAGAGATTCAATGAACAAGTGCGCTGTTACACAGGGGGAGGGCCATTAGCACTTTACATCAGTGCCCTGGTTGAATTCCAGTTGGGGCAGAATTTCAAGATTTCTGAGCAACTTTGAGCCCACAGACCATCTGCTGATGATGTTGTACAAGGCAGTGGGTTTTAAATGATAAATAAATCACAGAGGGAACAAGCACTTCACCCAGTGGATGTTTAGTAAGATTTATTATATGGTTTTCTTTTTATACAAGTTGTTGTGTCTGCTAGAAAAAAGCAGAAAAGATCATTAAAAAATGAATTTGCAGCATTTTGTTTGGTTATACATCTCATGGTAAGGTGATTTAAATGACAGGCCCAGTACAACTGGTACTTATATAGCACATTTCTACTCAACTATAGCACTCAAAGTGCTTTCTATACACACACACACACACACACACACACACACACACACACACACACACACACACACACACACACACAGACTCAATACACCAAATAGATGCATCGGGTGTCCGGAGTTTAATATCTTGCCCAACGACACTGTGACATGTGGACTGGGGGAGCCAGGGATGGATCCATCAATCTCCTGATTGGTGTATGACCTGCTCTGCTACACTGGAAACAGAGCTGTCCTTTGACAATGCTGACAAAGCGATGCCTCCAGGTATATAATATTTACTGCATTCACTTCAAGGAGCTTTATCTCGAATTTTCTGCAAGTTAAATAATTAGAATATTCCGGTGAGGCTATCAATAAAATTATTGGTTTGGCATAGATTTTTATACCAGACTCCATCTATGATGCAACGCTCCCGTTTATCTAGACTTGGAACCAGCAGTGGGAGCACAATAGCCTTTTTTGTTTACTTGACACAAACATGAGGTTCTTGTTAAGGATAGATGAACAGTGGTACCGTTTAGGGTGCATTTCAGTGAAATTGCTCTCTTTTTTGAGCACCTGGGTCAGAAGCTTCTGGAAAGAGACATCACTGCTGAGTGATGCAGATATGTTTACCTCACTTCAAACACCACAAAGCATGTTTGATTTTGCTCTGCTACAGTGAAGGGAAAGCAAACACATTTACAGACGATATCTCACACCCAAACAATTGAGATGGATAAACAGCACTACAGGCCAGAGAAAAAAAACAAACATTTGATTTGGGGGTGAAATGTCCCTTAACCCTGTGAGGTCTAAATGCACCCTGTTCTATCAGAAAGATATTTTTTGTTTTTATTTTTTATTGTTTTTGGAGTCATCAAGTCACTGAGGACTTTATACTATACTGGTGGCACTCAGTTGAACGCTACCCCTTCCTTTTTAATTCCTTTATGGAGAAGCTTTCCTCTGACTACCAGAATGGCTAGTCAGAGGCTGGCAGCATAACCCACTTAACTTCTTCTGGCAGCTTTGATGATGGGAGATTGTTGCCAGCGGCAACCAGTGGCTCAGATGTAGTGGGAAGAAATGACTGGTCGTTCTACTCGCGTTAGCATTACAGCTGATAAGTGTGGACTGCATGTGAGTGCGTGCATGCGTGCATGTGTGTGTGAGATGAGTCTGAGTGCGTCGGGGGGAAAAAGGTGAAATGAAGTGTGAAAGGTAAGGAAATTATTTTGACTGCAGGAAAAGAGAAAAAAAAAAAGGAAAAAATAAGAAAAGAGATGAGAATAAAGTCATCCAGGTTTTATGTTAGCATGCAAAAGTTTTATATATTTCTATCTGTTGACACACAAATATCTGTGAGCATGTCCATCACTTTCTATACAGCTTAATGTCCTCTCAGCTTTCTCATAGATATTCATAACTTTAAACTTAAGAGATGACTCAAGCCTGTCCGCTCTGCTTAGAGAATTAAGGTTCACTGCAGCAAGGTGACTCAAAGACACACACACATACACACACACACACACACTCACACTGCTGGCTAGTTCACATGGGTCACAGTGCCTCACCAGGGAAATATCTCAGTGACTGCCCTTTCCTGTAATGCCACACACATAATAACTGAACAAACACAGTTTTAACAAAGAAGGGACAACTCTCTCATCCGGAGTAACAATCAGGACAAGATATAGGATATAAGATGGGAGTCAAAGTGTCCCTGTTATCATTACTGCCTGAAAACGTAAGTTGACTGAGGGCCAATAGGTGAGGACAAAAGAGACACACAATGTGCACTGATACGAGACAAAATATCCGCTATTTGGCCAAATTGAAAACCTGTCTAGATTCCGATTAGCAGAATGTAATTGTGAAGAAACTTTGTCAGTACAAGCCCCTTTAGATGTGTTAAATGGTCTTTTGTGAAGGCTTTATCACAGTTTTACCCAGTTCAGTTTCACTCCAGGGACAGTGAGACAGCTGTGAGGAATGCAGGATCTGTCTGTTTGCCTCATACTGTCCAAGCAATGTTAAATTTAAATAAAGAAATCAAGCGAAAACATAACTGTAAAAAAATATCATATTCATGCACCCAAAACTGACATTTAGCGCAACTGCAAACACACAGAAGATGAAAACACAGAACTCCAGACCGGTTCCAGTGCCTTGCAGTAGATCCCAGTTGACAGACATGCTCAGAAAAAATGCTTGGGGGGTAAATGCACATAAATCTTCACATGCTGAGAGTTGAGGCTACAGTTCAGCTTTCTTACGGAGCTGCTGCTTAATGTAATGTTGATCAGGGAAAGCTTTCTCTGGTGAGGGCTAGATTCTACTTAATACATAATTCAGCATGTGGATGACTCAATTAGCAGGATGCCTCTGCAGGGTTTACTTTTTCCAGGCACACTATGCACCTCGTAAATTTCTACTAATAGCGGAACGTTCGGGAGCTGACTGAGGAGGTTCCAGCTCAGTCCGCTGGAGGATCCCAGGTCACTAAGTTTATGTTAAATGATTCACCAGTTAGTCCATGCGAGTTCATGTCAGCAATTCAATAATATGGCAGTCTAAACAGAAACCAGAGCCATTAAACGTGAGCCGTTAAGAGTCAGGTTAAGCAAGCTTCACGTCAGCTGCTCAGCTAGGTAAGTTCAGCAGGTTATGTGGCTTAGCCCCTGTGGTGGTCGCACAAAATAGATTAACTCAATAAACTAACTGCATTTGATTCAATTTGATCCAATTCAGTTCAATCAGGCGACCCCTTATGAGCAAGCACTTGGCGACAATGGGAAGGAAGAGCTCCCTATTAACAGGAAGAAACCTCCAGCAAACCAGGATCAGTGAGGGGGAGCCATCTGCCGTGAGTGGTTCGGGGTGAGGGAAGCGAGACAGAACAAAAGCCAAACAGTGGAAGAGAGCCGAGGCTTAATAATAACTAATTATAAGAAATACAGATCCTGGACCTGGTGAAAGGGGATTTTGAGCACTCAAACCGTCTAACAACAGCTCTAAAGCAGCACCTAAACACATTTTTGTTTTGTTCTTTTTTTTCTTTCTTTTTTTCCCCACATGCACTGATTGTGCTGTGGAAGTCTTATATGATCAGAGATGGTAGCAGGTTTTGTTTGCACTTGGTGAATCTGTTTAACTTTGGATGCTCAGTGGTGCTGAAGGGGTTTCAGATGTTCAATTTATCGTTTAAAATATCCAATTATCGTATGTGCACTGAGAGACTTATTTATATATAAATCTAGATAGATATTATTTGCAGCCCCACTAGCTCAGCGCCGTGGCAGAACGCTTGCTGTCAGGAGCAAAATGTAACTGAAAATACGTACTGTTCATTAAAAAGTTTTACTTTCAAGCTTTGAAAGGTCATGAAAAGGTAGGTCTTGACTGACACCGACTTAATACAAAAAACGACAACTGTAAAGCAAGCTGAAAGATCTTGATCTTGATCTTCTGTATTTATATTCCAATATTATATTCTGTTCTATTGTGTTTCCTATAATGGTCAAAGCGTATGTATGTATATACGTCTTTATGAATCCTGGCCAATCTGAATGAAACTGCATGAACATTCTCACGCATGCAGTGATTATTAACATTTATATGTTTAAAAAAAAAAACACACATTTATTTTACATACAAATTGTTTTGATTTTCAGTTGCTATCAGTTGGAGGAAAATTTTGGAGCGGACTATAATTTTTTGAGGAGTGGCGATAAGAACATTACTTTTACTTTTACTGCATTTTATTTTATTGAGCATGATGGCAAAGCGTAAACTGCACCAAAGAAACAACTGCATTATGCTACAAACACAATTTCAGCTCTTCACAAACATCGACACAAACAGCGTGCTAACACAAAGCTAGCGAAGAATCCAGAGCGACGTTAAAGCTCAGTCTGTTCTTACCCCAGCCCAGCAGTCAAAGCCTGCTCTCTAACAGGTAAGAAAGGCAGTGATGAGCAGTCAGGCTTGCAGCTTCTACCTGTTTCTACAGTAGAATCGCGGTGGAGATCGTTTCGAAGTCTCTTTGGGCTGGTTTTTAACTTTGCTTTTTGTTGTTGGTTTTGTGTTCAAATCTAAATACCAAGAGAAAGCTGGTATTAGGCTAGGGACAGGGATTTGTGTTTGTGGTGTTGTACATAAAAACTCGTATTGTTAACTGGCAAATATGTAACGATGCATTTCAGTCTTGTTGTGGAGTAATGTGAAAGTAATGTAATAAGTAATGTAATGAATTACTTTCTCATAGGAGTAGTTAAGTAATGTAACGCAGTGCTTTAAGAAAAAGTAAATATCACTTATTGAGAATCCCTTCGGTAATAAGAGAAGGATAAACACTCTTTACTAATGAAAACTGTCAAACAAACCTTTGCCCTCACAGGTGAATGTATTAAACTGTTTTGTGAACATCACACTACTATTAGTGTTGTTATTCCACATCAGTCAGGTATAGCCCAACACTGGAATCACTGTGCAGCTCACTGAGATGGGCTAAAGACATAACACTGCAAAATCAATGGTTAGTACCTCCAGAGCAGATCAGCTGCAAGGTTACATTTAAAAGCCTCACGTCCTTGATTTAAACATCATCTTTCGGGTTGGCGCTGGGCCCAATCATCAGATAAACTGGCCTGAGCAGCATTTGATAGGCCTAATTTGTGATGTTATCTCGCACTGTGCTCTGCTTGTACTGGAGAGGGCTTATTCTAAGTGGTCATACTGAGAGGAGATTCCCTCTAGAGGTACTCTGGCCTCTGCCTGGGTGGGCGACAGCCTGCTGCCTGCCCTCGTGTCACTACTGAGAGGCTTAAGACTGCCACGTCAATACAGACATTAGAATGAAAGAAGGATTAGCCCAGGCTAGACCGGGCCTCAATGGACAGTGCTATGAAAAGCCATCTAAGCTAAGAAGGCATTAGATCTAAAGTCGATGGAATCGCTACCATTTGCTCTGGAGTGAGTGTGTGGGACCTCTTTGAAACCTTGAGTCCATAACAAGCGACTCACAAGCTGATCATTAAACAAGAAGTCAAAGCCATAAGGAGCTGAATGTTAATATATTAACAGTTTCTCTAATTTATGCATTAATTTTCTGCCAGATTGATAAGGCTTCCTCTCCAAATAACAACTCAAAATTGGCTGCGTACTTAACAAATAAACATGAATGGCTTATACGCCAGGCAGACGCGATCTCAACACCCACACACACCCAAACAACCGAGGAGTAAAAGATGCCAGAAAAAGGGGAACATCGTCATTAATATAGGATAATAAGGAGATGGCTTATTTCTCTCCCTCTGTGCATTTGCTGCCACGTGCCATCTTCAAAGTCTAAACATCACACCCCCCACGGCTCTGTTGCCTCAATCATTTCTTCTTGACGTGAAGAGGCAGAGGAGAGCGAAAGAAGGAGAAGAAGCTAATTCTTCACGGCTCCTCAGAAGTAGGGCAAGGATAGTCCCTGCAGGGGACTGGGGGTGGGGGTAGCCACACGATTGAGTTGCCTGATTGGCTGGGCATGAGGTGATGTCATTTTTTAAGGTTGTGAGGGCCCTGCAGTGGAAAGACTAAAGACTTGAGGTTTGGAAAGGACAGAAACTTCCAAAGATCACCAGAAAGCTGCAAATATCTGATGGTTTCACACCAAAGATCATTCCGCATCAAAGGGGACTCTGTTGTCAAGTGCAGCTGGCTTTAATTCAAAACTTACTCAAATCCATCTAATTATAACGAGTGCTTTAATGTCGTACGCCTTTGAATGGTAAGTGAGATCAGAAAAGATAAAACCTTATGAAATACAAAACAGGAGGGATCTGTGTTTTCGTCTCGTTATTCGACTGCTTGTCGAGTCATTCGCTTCTGCACATCCATCACTGGTGAAATCTGGACCAAAACGTCCTCTGCAAATGCACTCGGCGGTTAAAAATGGAAGTAAAACCATCTGATCGGGGTATTTATTTCATTATGGTAAGAGAACTGACTCGGATAAACTCACCAGACGCACAGTCCTCCTCGTCAGCGCCATTCTCGCAGTCTTTCTCCCCATCACATCTCCATGACAACGAGACACACTTGTTAGTTGATCCCCCACAGTCAAATTTCTCTGGAGGGCACGTCTGTTTGCCTGTGGGCAGAGATAAAAGAGATAGGGAGATTACTGTAGTTTTATGGTCCAATAAAGGCAACAACAACAGCAACAACAACTACGAGACACAGCTGGACTTGATTTTTATCACCCCCACAATGCTCTTAAAAAAAACAAACATCCAAAACTCCACCACCCCAGCCAATTGATTTTACTGCGTGGGCTGCCTCTCAAGAAACATGGAGGAAGATCACGAAATACAGCAAATGCACGGCTGGCTATAAAGCAAAAGCTCAACCCAGCCCCCCTTCCTCCTCCTCCTTTTCCTGCCAATCTGCTCTAGTTGGCACAGGGTCGGTTTGATCCAGATTATAGTGCGTTTAATATGAAGCATGTTGTTAATTATACATGTTTGCTTACAGTGCAGTCTTAAGCCTTCCAGAAAGAAATCGGACGCACGTGCCAAGTTATTGATCTTTTAGAGTGTTTTACTATATTTAAAATGCCACTTAAAAGCCTTTTTGACACAGGGGACCATCTGATGTTCCCCTGCGTCAGCTTCACTCATGAAATGTGTCCAGAAAAATTTGTGGTTGATATTAGGGGGTCTTATTTAGCACTATAAATCAGATTCACACAGATAACGGTACAACAGTGCTTTAGTTGCTGCACACAGTGTGACAGAAGCTGTTTTAACTGTTTAAAGTAAACTATTTAGCCTCATTACCTTTTTAGCTAATTTTATTTTACACAAAAATATAAACGCAACACCTTTGTTTCTGCTCCGATTTTTCATGAGATGGACTTAAAGATCTAAAATTCATTCCAGATACACAATATTACCATTTCTCTCAAACATTGTTCACAAATCAGTCTAAATGTGTGATAGTGAGCACTTCTGCTTTGCTAAGATAATCCATCCCACCTCACAGGTGTGCCACATCAAGATGCTGATCTGACATCATGAGTAGTGCACAGGTGTACCTTATACTGCCCACAATAAAAGGCCACCCTGG
>VVHJ01036267.1:0-13069 GCA_015107715.1 Tylochromis polylepis | reverse complement strand
ATGTAATTTCTTCTTCATCTTCTTCTGTTTTACTGGCAGTTGGCAACCCATTCAATTAGAGCAGGTAGTTGTACTGCCCTCTAGTGGAAGAGAATGTAATTGTTCTGCCCGTTACTCACGCCGGTTGACATTGACATTGACACGATTAGTACTCTAGTACTAATCAGGTGGAACCAAATAATTTCGCACGGCACACCTATGTGCACAGTGGTTGGGAAACACTGCTTTATGTTGTAAGGGAAAGACCTACAATAATACAAAGAAAATAGAGAAAACCTCCACAATCAGACGACTCGAGCTGAGCCCGCACTTTGTTGACAAGGAAAGAGAAGGAAAAAAGTCCCTTTTAACAGGAAGAAACCGCGAGTAGAACCAGGCTCAGGGATGGGCGGCCATCTGCC
This sequence comes from Tylochromis polylepis, assembly GCA_015107715.1. NCBI lineage: Eukaryota > Metazoa > Chordata > Actinopteri > Cichliformes > Cichlidae > Tylochromis > Tylochromis polylepis. The sequence goes on along the minus strand of VVHJ01036267.1, from coordinate 12,668 downwards.
ACGACCGGTTGGGAGTGAGGGCAGGGAGACAGCACAAAGACATACTGTGGAAGAGAGCCAGAGATTAATAATGACTAATAATCAAATGGTGAAACACATGGTGAGTGAAAAAGGTGACTGAAGAAGAAACACTCAGTGCATCATAGAAAGGCCCTAACAACCTAGACCTATTGCAGCATAACTAAGGGAGGATTCAGGGTCAACTGATCCAGCCCCAGCTGTCAAAAAGTTTTAAGCCTAATCTTAAAAATAGAGATAGTGTCTGTCTCCCGAATCCAAACTGGAAGCTGGTTCCACAGAAGAGGGGCCTGAAAGCTGAAGGCTCTGCCTCCCATTCTACTTTTAAATACTCTAGGAACAACAAGTTAAGCTGTAGCCTGAGAGCAAAGAGCTCTAATGGGGTGATATGGTACTATAGGGTCTTTAAGATAACATGGGGCCTGATTTTTCAAGACCTTGTATGTGATAAGAAGGATTTTAAATTCAGCTCTGAATTTAAGCCAATAAAGGAGAAATATGCTCTCTCTTTCTTGTCCCTGTCACTATTCTTGCTGCAGCATTTTAGGTCAACGAAAGGCTTTCCATGGAGTCCAACTCAGGACTGGTATTGGCTCCTTGCAAGGAGGAACAAAATGACCTCCAGCAGACCACTGGTTTGACTGTCTCTGACCAAACTCTCAGAAACATGAGGGTGGAATAAGACTCCAGAGTCTCATGTGCTCACAGCCCAGTGCTGTGCAGGTAGATTGCCATGTACTAGAGAACACCAGAACTGGGGGGTCCAGCTCTGGTGCCCATTCTTTTAATAGATGAGAGCAGGTTCACAGAGAGCACATGTGAATTGTATCCCTTCTTTTTCTTCTTCTTCCGGCTGCTCCCTCTAGGGCTTGCCACAGCAGATCATCTGCCTTCATCTCACCCTATCCCCAATATCCTCTTCTGTCACACCCACCCTCTGCAGGCCCTCCTTCACTACATCCAAGAACTTCTCTGTAGTCTTCCTCTTTTCCTGCTGCATCATTCCATTCATCCATTCTCTGCCACTTGTCCTTGTCCAAATTGCTGAGCTGTCCCTCTGATGTACATTTCTAATCTTATCCTTCTTGGTCATTCCTGGTGAAAATCTTATCATCTTGAACTCTGACACCTCCAGTTCTGCCTCTTGTCTTTTTGTCTCCAAACTATTAATCTTGTAAACATTTCCTTGCACTCTTGCTGCTATCCTTCTCTCACATCCATCATATGTTTAATAATGAATAATTAATGAATAATTAATGAATAAATAAGGGTTTGGCCTGTTTGACTGAAAGGTGTGTGTATTTCACTGCAGTGTTTGGTTGCCTTAAAGGGAGTTTGTGATTCAGCTTCTCCAGTAAATACATTTTGTTTTATGTTTTCTCATTTTGGAGAGTCAGATAATCTAGCAATGGCGGCAATGCCCCTCACTCACATACAGCCCCATCACACAGGAAAAAACTGGATATGCAGCCCAAGGAACACGAAGATGGTGCATAAACCAAACTTCAGACTCTCAAGTTCCCAGTCAAATTGAGAATCTGTGGGATTACCTGAAATAAACACGATGCACAGAGACTCCACCCAGAAACCCAGAGCAGCCAAAGAATCTACCGATGTCAGGATGGGTCTCAGAGAGGACATTTTGCCCTGATGACACACACACACACACACACACACACACACACACACACACACACACACACAAGATGAAAACAATACCAGCCATGCTGTCCTGGCTGGTAACTAGCTGACTGACAGCCTCGTCTCAGGAAGCTGTCCTGGAGCTTTCAATCATACCACACATCAGTCCTCAAGAGGAAAACTCACTCAGAAACTGGAAAATCTTTCTTAACGGTGTTCGTATATACACGGTGACTACATATAAAAGCCTTTGTGACTGGGATTAGGGAGTCTATATTAATTTTTGCCTTATAGCATAAGTGAATCATTAAGAGTGCGCAAATGAACAACTCAAACAGGTAGTGTGCTTGGGATGTGTTGGAACACCTTTGCAGTTGATAAAAAACACTGAGTGTATAACTAAAAGTCATTTTAGCACGCATCTGTTTTTTCCCCCGATAACACATTTCAGCTAACATTTACAATCAGTCCAGCTGCCTGCGATCTTGGTAATGCCTCCAGCCGGTTATTTCAGTTTAACAAGACCAGAGGATCACTGGAGTGATCGGGATTCAATGTCTCAGCACCATTTTTGTCTAAATTGTCATTTGCTAAATTATTATTTTGCTAATTATTTGCTAAATAATTTCAGTTTAGGGCAAAATGTTCGACAAACCAGCCAGCACTGCCACCTTTCGAGGCAGATGGATGTCACGGAAAGCTTATTTTTACAGAGTGCCCTGCAAATGTGTTGTCCCCACCATCATCTGACTGTCCCCCTCCCCTAAACCCATCCATGCTCTGTGTAGAGCGTGTTAACAGTGCCTCTCAGGACGGGTTCCAGGTGTGTACCTGTACAGTATGCGCTGCTCTTTCGTTATCCGACGTGTCCCCTCCCCATGTTTGTTGAGGGTTTTCTGGTTGTACCAGCTTCACACTCCTTGCGGCACTTCACTGCATCTGTTGCTCCAGTGATGTGCAGGTATATCATCCTTTGGGTAAAGTAAGTGTTGCCTCAGTGTGTTTGTCAAAACTCCTACCTGCAGTGGTTTTAGACATTTTTGTAGCATTTGTCACAGAAGGTGGATTAAAACAGGAAAACTGGCAACCACGATGGCCGAGGTTCATGCCCCATGTGGAAGCTTTGCTTTTACTCACTGCTTTCACTACTGTTTGGGTAAGTTATGGAACCACAACTCGTGAAAATATGACAGCAAGGGGTCCTTTCCAAGAGTCTGTACATGATGACTCTGGAGTGAGATTGAGCTGCTTTTAAAAAGTGCCGCTGAACAAGCAGCTTGGAGCTTCAATCACCAGGATGTACCCAGTGCTCATTTCTTCATTTCCTGCATGCTGTGGGGTACACTGACGAGACCGTGCCACAGCCAATATGAAAGGAACTTTGAAGTGTGAATACTCCTTCAACCAGTCTGGGCTTAGCTGAATTCTGAGCCTCTGCCATTGTTACCGTTTCCACTGCGTCCTTTGTTGGAATACATATAAACATTATTATTTTGTGATACCATTATTTTATCTGATCTTGCATTATTTCCTAGACATATTGCACACAAGAGTTGTCTATTACGATCTAATTAGAGGTTTTAAGACGGCGGCTGGGCATCTGGATATATTTCCGAAGTTGCAGCTGGTTGGAGGAAACTTCACATTTCTAGAAATAAAGTGTGTAAATGTGAAATAAAAATGAAAACAGACAAATTTCCGTTTCCACAGTGATTGTGAATGACCGCTAATCTTATTCTTTGAGTGTTTTCTTCACTGATGTTCAAATTTGTCTTTCGTCATGCGTCTGTTATCAGTTCTTCTCCAGTAATGTTTCATTTAAGCTGCTCGCCACGGGGAGCATTTATTTTACACCGTTAACATTTGTCCATTTGTGGATTGGGAGTGTGTTTGTCTCTTCGGTGCGGTGTGCAAGGACAGGGCATATTACTGACCTGCGACAGCGACAGCACACTCAATCAAGGGCAAAGAGCAGGAGGAAAAAGAAAAAAGGGTCTGCATAAATTTCCATCGCATTTGATTTGTGACTTTGTGCGGCTGCGGACAGGAGAGCAACTTATCATCCGTGAAGAATGAATTTTAGCACCTGTCGATGCTTTTAATGTGTTTGTGTAAGTTCTATGATTTAAGACAACTACTTTAATACAACCACAGAGTCACTACAGACAGAATTGTGCGGTAAAGCCAGAAGATCAAGGGGGGAATTCAAATTTGATTTCCTGTGGGATTTTTACTGTGAAAATGCGACTCCTTTAACACCCCCACCCTCTCTTCACATTGTCATCTCCACTGAAGTAAAACAAATCTGTTTCAAAATCCTCCCAAACATTGGACTCATCGTCTCTGGCACTGTTGCCATGGAGGCCACTACAATATCAAGTTCCCCTCCTCCTTGTGAACAACACATTTCATTATGGCCCCCCAAACCAGATTAAAGCTGTTTTGCCCTGGAACAACTAAAGGCCTAAACCAGCTGTCATAGTTTATTAGATGGTAGCGCTGCTATAAAAGAGCTGGGGTCCTCTAATATCACACTGTTGTTTTATTGCATGTTCATGTTTCATTGTAAGTATGGACATGCGGTGTTTCATGGGTGTTGAACACTTGCTGAACACTTTTTCTTTTTGCTGTTCAGAAAAAACTTTGATACTAATATTTCCTTCCCTTAAGTAGAACAACAGCAGTTTTATATGCTACACTCACATTTTGAAGCGATTCCAAAAAGCAGGAGGCATTGCGAGCCCTCTATATCGTGACTTTCCACCAGCATGTCCTCCTCTCGCTGCCTCGTCTCATCTGTGCTTCAGCTAACACTGACAAAACATAAAGCTTGCAGAAACAAAGGCTTAACTGTCTAACATTGCCAAAATGAGCTCCCACACACTAAACAATGTCTTAGTCTGTGTGTACGCTGCACACTGTTGAATAGCCAAATAAGCTATGCACAGGGCTGGCATTCCAGTAGGCGGGCAAAGTACAATCTACTATAGTGGGCGGCTCTAATGGAATTCAAATATTTCGCACCTCGCAGATTAAAACGGGAGCTGATAATTCCAGTTTAGAGGGAGACATTTAGATTAAGCCTCTTCTCGTTCGCCCTTTCTCCGTCTCCCTTTGGTTCTTTGCGTTTTGCTGTGTGCTGCTGGAGCCTGAGGAAAAAACACATCTGCCACTAACGGAACTCATGCTAGGTGTGAAATTCTCAGTGGAAGAGTTTTTAAATGTGCAAAAAAGCAATAAAACAAACAAGAACAACAGCAAAAAAATGAATCTTCATTCTCTATTGTCCGCTTTGGTCTTTGCTGAATCGATATGGGGCTTATACTCCCAACGGCCATAGAGGTTCTCATCTAATTTATCACAGTGTGCAGAGAATTGCTAATCAATAAGCCTATCAAGCATCTTATGCTTCGAGGTCAAAGGTGTCTACAATATACCACATTTCCCACCCCTCATCATGCATTTGTCATCACTGTTAGTGTAACAGTGTTTCTTAAACCTGGAGAAGGTGAAGTTCACAGGACCCAGTGAAGGTAATCTGTATTCAGCAGCATCTCTGGCTGCCTGTGCAGATGATTTTCAAATGTTTTCATACTTGTGAGTGAGACACTAAATCCGACAAATGAACAGGGGGTCATTTAAATTTTATTCAGATTTAATGGCTCATGAGCCGTGGAATTATCTTGTGAATGTTTCTGATGAATATTCCACGTCAGTACATGCATTAATTCTTTCGGTCATAATTTTCCTGCAGCTCCGAATGAGCAGAGGAAAAATAATGTATATCTTGTTGTGCTCCTGTAGACTCGCTGAGTACTATCACCTGCTGGATTAATTTGCAAAGCAGATGGATTTTTGGGGTGAAAATAGACTGGTGTGAAGAGATGTGGAGGCACACAATAAATGCACTTGCAAAGACCCTCAGTCTCCTCCATCTGACAGCAGGGGGAGCTGGTAGGCCATAAACTGAGTTGGGGAAGTTGGCTTCTTGTGAACTCAGAGCAGGAGCTGGGGTTTTTTCTCCTCAGATGTGGTGTATGGGCTCTTCAGCTACACAAACACAGCTCCTCTTTTCTGCTGCTAAGTGCGCATGTTGCACAGAAAATACTTAAAGAAAAAAAAATCAATTCCACCACATTCTTTTTCTTCTTTCTTTTACTTTGACAGATAAAGCGTGAGCTTGAGTGACTTATCTTCACCACCCGTGCCTCTTTGTACACACCAAAAATGTTGTGTCACACTTTTAAAATATTGCCTGCTTTGTATCGCGGGAGGAATAACCCACAAGATACGCCGCTATTCTGCCTCTGCTGTCGTGAAAATGGGAACTCAGTAGCCGAACAATAAAGCTAAACAGTTCATTTTGGAGTGATTTACAAAAATATGCCACTGTCTGGAAGTATGAAAAACATTCTTCACTTCACCAGCAAAGATAAACACTGCAGTGACATTGCACAGTCTATTGTTAGGCCTCTCTCTCTGGAGGGTGGTGCAGTAGCTCTCATTACACATTATACAAAGTGCTTCAGTACTAACGCACCTCTTATGACAAGGAGCTCACATTTGGTTTGATTCTCCTCCCTTTTCCCATCTTCCTCTCTCTCTCTCTCTCTCTCTCCTTCTCAGTGTGTCGCTGTGCTCTCCAGATCTCCCACCAAAGAGCTGCGTTCATGAAACAGTGCAGTCTGTCTCTGGATATACTCCATTGTTCCTCGCACATTTAAGTGTCTGAGTCTATCGTTCCTTTCTTCCCCTCAAAGATTTTCCTTGAGAACTTGACTGACTATAAATTATGCAGCTAATGTGTTTTTAATGTTTAGGGCAATCTCACCCTTTTTAAAAAATATTCTAAGGAGTCTTTCGGGAAACTCTGGATGCTGCTATTGCAAGTTGTTCAAGTGAGTGAGATTTGCTCTGCGCAGTCTCTTCTAATGTTAATTGGTCCCTGTGAAGGTCTGTTATTAAATAAACACTGGATAGATTCAAATTATATAAAAAAAAACAGCTAATGCACTGCACGTTTCTTTATCTATTATCACAGAAAGAGGGTGGCAAAGAAAAGTTGAGAAATGGTAATTCTTCAAACTGTCATATGAGACATGATTCTAATGAAAGGAACTGGTGACCAAAAACAGTAGCTCAGAGAGGTGTTTCGGGCTTTAAATAAAACATTTTTCACAGAATTTCCATCCCAACACGCCACTTTTTGAATTCCACTATCTTCAGTTTATAACACAGCGTTTCTATTATCATTTTTAAATCTAAAACTCAGAAAAGGACTACAAATTTGCCAGTACCACAGGAGTTATTTTTTTCCTTAGCAGGGTATGTAGTGTTATCTTCCATGCGTTTTGTTTGTGATGTTCAAAAATCACATTGTGTGAGTGCACTCTGGGCTTTGACCATCTGGTTCTTAAGTACTACCGTGCTCCTTAGTGGCTTTGGTTTCCATATCTGAACTATCCCCGAACAGCTATTGACAACCAAGAATGGCAGCTTTATGAGGCAGGAAGTTTGTTCCTTTCTTCTCATTGGCTGTGAAGAGAAAAGAATAGATATCATTATGAGATGTGCTTCATTAAAAAGAGTGCTAATGGCTGCTCTTTAACGCCGAGCCCAGGCTGCCTCTGCAGACATCAGTGCTCTATAGTGATTGCCACTGCAGCCTCAGCATCACTTCACATTAAATCTGCCTGTGCTCTGTCTTCTTTGAGCTAGGAAAGGGAGAAAAAAAGAAGAAGCCAGTCAGCGGATTAATGAAGGCAGAAGGACCTATTCGCTTTTCCTTCCCTTAGTGAGAGGAAATGAAAGGCACTTTATCGTCTGAAGAATAGCGACTAAACACGAGACGACCCTTATGGAGAGAATGGAGAAAGCAAAAGGGGACAAATTACTTTATCCCAGAAACCTTGTGACTCATGATTTCTCCTTGCTGCACTTGCTCTCTATGCTGCTACACTTTTGTGAGACATTGAATACTGTGCAAATATTTTTTGAGCTAAAAGTGCCTTCAGAAACAAAGGCATGATTTGGTTTTATTCATCAAGTAACTTAAAACAAAGCGCCGCAAAGAGAGAATATCTAAACAAATCGATATTTGGTGCATCCACCCATCTCCTTGAAACAGTAAATCTCCCTCATGCGCCTGCACACAGTTTTTCAAGGGGCTTGGCAGCCGTATATTTCCAAGGATCTCGAAGAATGACTTGATTTCTTCCCTCTCTTCATGTAATCCCAGACTGACTCCTTGAAATTGAGATCAGGACTCTGTGGGGGCCATACCACCTGTTCAAGGAGTTCTTGTTCTCGTTGTTCAAAATAATGCTTTATGACTCTGCCTATATGTTTGGGGTCTGTGCCTTACCGCAGATTGAATTTGGGACAAGAATATAAACATCTACAGCAGCTAAAACTTTTGCTTCTTGCTGTATATTTGTCACATAGAACCATTGTGCCATTAACCTGGCTTTTAATGCCGAGATCTGTGTGACAAAACCCCGTTTTCCCCATAAACACTTCTAATGAGCATAACAGCATGTGTCACTATATAAGTTGCATACATAGAGCTTCTCAGCACATCCATTTGGACTGACTCATAAAATGCTAATATGCTCTGAATTTTAAGTCAAACTCAGGCTCAAATCAAGCTTTTAACTGAGGCAACGATATGAGATATGAGTCTTGGAATCAATTTATACACCTTGCAGCCAAAATGAAATAAATGCTTTTTTTCTTTTTTCTTTCTTTTAAGATGGCAATTCAAGCATCAACAGAGCAAAAGGAAAACTACTCATGACTCATGATTTTAGGAATAGAAGAGCTCACTCAATAACAGCTACTAAATCCTTCTAGACACTATTGTCTGTTTCATTCACCATAGCCGTGGTCTCAGGATTGCCTATCAGGAACACTGCTGTTTTTTGTTATAAGATGAGGATTTTTGTAATATTCCACTGGACATTTATGTTTCTGGGTTTCACTTATTATATCTACTAAAATAAAAAAAAGACATGGTGTATTAAATCTATGGAAAAATACAGAGTATTTTTTGTGTAAGAGGGTTTGATGATTTGCTTGAAGTAGATGCAGTGATCTTTGTGAATGCCCTTGTGTATGACAGCAGACATAAACCCACTGAATCCCACGCCCACTGAAGGACAGAGGGGATGCAGCCCGTGCACACCCTTTGCACTGACATGCAGCCCCCTGCTGGGTGATGCTGAGGTACCAGTGTTTAGCCAGCAGTCCAGTGCATATTAATGCTGACAACAGTGCTCAAACAAGGCTAGAAAATGAATGCTTGGCAACACGAGGGAAGGAGCACTAAGACATAATAATCAAGTGTCATTGTGACAAATGCCTATTTCTCAAAAGCGGGTGGTGAAACTAATTTTATTCAAATGAACTTGCCATCACCAGCTTGGGAGCTCATCTCCATGCAGTGGGTCATTCTGGCTTCATATGGTTTCCCTACTGTGAAATTTTCACACTGTCTTTATTACAAGCAAATGAGGTGTAAACTTCAAAGGCACTGCATAAAAAAAAGCTATACTGTGCTAAACTCATTGCGGATCTGTTTGGGGCTTTTAATGCTCATTTTGTTACTCATTTTGTTACAGTAACTAAGCTGCTTGTTATTGGTTTTGATCATTCTGCTAATAGCATCTCCAGAGAGTTGATAAAGATCTTCCACCAGTACTCTGTGGATGAAGTAGAAACTCAGGCCATCCAGGTTAACACTGCAGTAACGAGCTTTTCCATCCTTTGAAGTATGTACTGTAATCTGCAAAAGTCTCATTTCTTTATATTTAGCTAGCTTAATGGGAAATAGGTGCAATGATTTATTGAAACGTGCAAACATACATTGAAATACAGGATATAGGGCAAAAACAGAGTTGGTACAATTCTAACAAGCTTCAAAGTCAGTATTTGGTATGACCGCCTTTATTCTTCAACACAGCCTGAACTCTTGGGGAAGCTTTCAGGTAATTTCTTTAAGTAGACTTTAGGAATAGTACTCCAGGCTTCTTGACGGACATTCAAAGCCCTTCTTTGGATGATTGCTGCCTTTTGTTGTGTTCCCTATCAGGATGATCGCACACCACTTTAATAATGTTGAAGATTGGGCTCTAGGGAGGCCAGTCCATGACTGACTGTGCTCCATTGTGTGTTTTTCTAATCGGATATGATTTTACTGCATTGGAATTGTGTTTTGGATCATTGTCATGCTGATAAATTAATCAGTTGCCAATCAGATGCTTTTCAGATGGTGGTGGATGGTGGATAAAAATCTGACAGTACTTTTCTGTGTTTACATCCATCAGTTTAGACAATATTTCCAACACCACTGGCTGAAATACAGCCACAGAGGCTCCACTATGTTTTACAGATGGCTGTAGACAACTGTCACCTGATCTGCTCAATACATATTGAACCAACAAATTCAAATTTGGATTTATCAGTCTATAAAACCTGTTGCCACTGATTTTCAGTCCAATTCTTGCATAAGTTGTGTAAATGTGTACACCAGAGTGTAGTCTATTGGTTTACACGTCTGCACTGTAAAACCTAATATTGTGCTTAATCAAAAACAAAGAGTAGACCGAACTCAGTTTTTATCAACTTGTTATTAGAACTCGGTTTAAGTAGGTTACCAGCACTTTTCGTTCAAAAACCTGATCAACTCAGTTTATTTGAGTTGGTTTAAATTAGAAAAAACTAAGTCAGCTGGAAATTTTGTCTTTTCAGTGGTGGAATGTTACTAAGTACATTTACTCTGTATTGTACTTAAGTAGGTTACAACTCCCAGGTAGCCTGCTTCACCTGAGCTTTTGGCTTCCCTTTTGTGCCTCTCTCTGTTGTTGCTTCTCTATATTTTAATATTTTACTTCATTATCTGACAGTTTATATTACTGTTGCACTTTTGTATATAAAACATACAAATAAGCCACCCAGCTGTGCAGATAAGTATAACTAAAATTATTGATTAGTTAATGAATTAATTCATTAGTTAAAAATAGTTTAATTAGTTAATTTTTGCTTTTTGTTTTTTTTGACAAAAACAAAGAATTAGATTGAGAGACTGCATTTTAGGTCACACAAATGCCCTCATGATTTTTAATAAACCATATGAAACGGTCATTTTATTTTGTTTTATTTCATTATCAGATGATTTTGCAGAGAACAGACAAAAAGGCAGTCTCCCTTCAGCACAAGGACAAAACGATATGGTGCCATGTCACTGCTTTCCTCCGCCCTCTCACAGATCAGTCCGCACGGTCATGGCTGGCACTAGTTTTTTTTTCTCCTAGAATATGCTGAAAAAACCTGGATGCAGCTGGAGAAGCTTCAGGTTAAGAGGTTATTGTTGGCATTGCTGTGATTCCTATACGTGATACACTAATTTGGTGAGTAACTGTTTACTTTTATTCAAACTGTTTTTGTACCTTCTCTCAGGGTTATAAACTTGCCAGTGTTAGCCTAGCTTTCATATCACCTTTGCTCTGTGTGCATGCTGCTACCTCTTGCCTCGTGTTACTTAAAAAATTAACCCCACAGTTTTAAAAACCTTATATAAAAGTCTCTGTGAAATTTACTGTTGCTCATTTAAAACGGAAAAGTGAGCTTAGCAGCTGCTAGATAAGAGCCAAGATTTGAACATCTGTGGCATTTGTTCATGTCAAATCTAGCCATTCTTAACAACATAAGCAAGCTGTTTTCACATTAAACCAACATTTCTGTTTAATTACGCTTTAAATAATAGTAGTCGTAGTAGTATTGTTGTTTGTTAAAAATTGTGTTTAGTTACAAGTTTTGTTGTGAAAGTCCAAAGCTATAAACCAGATTAATGGCCTGTTAAATGGTTAAAATTAAGGTTAGCTTTATAGTTGAAAAAAAAGTAATTTAGCTTGTCCTTCTAAAGAAATAAGTTAAATTCCACAGTCGAATCATCAGAAACACTTTGCGGTAGCCCATTTTAAATATATACACCGCCACATGTTTTATCTGGTCATTGTGCTTACTAGAAACTGTATGTATTGAAAGTTAGCTTTTAACAAGCATGTAATGATTACATATAATTTAGGTGGGCTTTTTTTAAACACATAGCTCTTTAGGCCTAAACTGACAGTGGCAATGCCACACATTCAGACATAGTAGTAGATGGTGTTTTTAAATGACTATTTTTATTAATAAGTACTATATGTGCTAGTCTAATTTGGTTGTATGAGGTTTATATTGAGCTTCTGTGTTGTAAGTTATAACGGTTGCACAGCCATTAAGGATCAAAACAGCTTCTAAATAATTTTATGGTTTTTCTCCCTCTGCTTGTTTCTCACTGTCTTTGAGGCTCAGGACCAGCACTCCCCACATTACATCAAATCCTTACAAGTCTAGAAAAGGAGCTGTTGGACAGAAAGACATCAACTGAGTGCTAACCATTTTGGTTTTCCAATATATTAGTAATTGTCAGTGACATTTATATTAATCAGGCTGAACTTTAATCATACTTTAGATCAACCTGTTTTACTTATTGTTTCATTTGTGCTTTGGTTTGGGGAAGTTGTTTCTTTACTGATCTTTTCCTGTCTTCTGTTATTAGACTTGAGATATGACTGCTCTATGCTGTTGCTGTTGACTCCAGTAAATTCTACAAGACATGCTGTGTAAGTAAATACAAACAATGACAGTTTGGTCTGCATTTCTTGAAAGCTCATATCCCACAAACTTAGTTTAGAGGGTCCACACTGTCTGCACAGTATATAGAAGTCTGAAGTCTGCAAGTTTTTGAACAGTGAAATTTGTTTTGTGCCCAAATTATTCTGGAGCTCATCAGAATGAAAAGTTATTGGCCATGTTTGCATAGCCCTTTTTAAAACTATGCTTTCATGACGTTATTGTGTGTCGGGTGGTGGTCAGGGCTGTCCAGACTGCCAAGCGGGACATTGAATGTCACCTCTCCGGTGGGGAGGGAGCCTGAGATTGTCTAAATTGAGGTCTGTTCTATAGCA
>VVHJ01036265.1:0-10474 GCA_015107715.1 Tylochromis polylepis | reverse complement strand
ACAGTCTGGCAGAGCAGACTGTATGAGGTGAGAAAGTGGACCCAAATGCAGACACGTGAAGCGATGAAACTTTAGCTTAACCAAAAACACACTGTTTATTAAGGCGGGGAAAAATAAATACAAACAAAAGGCAAGGTGGACTAACCAGAAACTAAACATAAACCTAAACTGGGAAAACTAGAACTGAACATGAAAAAACCTAGACATGAATATCGGACATGGCATGACACGGACATGAAACATGGCGAGGAAACGACAGACCTGGACATGGAATGTGGAAAATGACGGACGACCTGACAAAGAACAAAGGGAGACGGAGGACTTAAATACACAGGAGGTAATCAAGGGGAGTGGAGACACATGAGGGAACAGGTGACAAGAATAAACATAACGATGGATGGAAGTGTAAACCTAAACACATTGAACACAAGACCTTCAAAATAAAGCAGGAACACAGAGACGTAGACCTGACAACATGAACTTGACAACATGAGACACATGAAGGGAGAGGGAGACTAAACACAGGGGTGCAAGACACAAGGGGAAACTGCAAAACTACTAACAAGCAACCTAGGCAAAAATGGAAAAGAACTTAGAAAACCTAAAAACTAAACATAAGCCATAAATATACATAAACTCAAAATGCTGGGTCAAAAGACCCAGGATCGTGACACAGTTGTCTGAGGAAAGGGCAGAAAGGGCCAAAAAGCAAATATATCTGGTTGATCAAAGCATTTTAGCAAATGTCAAACAAATGTTTCCTTGCTCAAAGGACTGCAAGACCATACAATACTGTGCAAAAGTCTATATTTTCCAAGGAAAATGGGAAATTACTCCAGAGATTTATTGAAATATGTGTGAAAGTTATGAAAATACGGTATGTGAGGCTAGTATTTGTATTTGTATTTTTATATCAATTCCAATGAGCTTGAAAATCAATATTTGGTATGGCATGGCCACCTTTATTCTTCAACTTGGCCTAAACTTAGCCAAAGTTTCTTGTCATTTCTTTAAGTAGTCTTTAGGAATAGTTCTGCAGGCTTCTTTAAGTACATTCAGAGCTCTTCTTTGGATGTTGGCTGCCTTTTGTTCTGTTCTTTGTCAACATTTTGTCAACACATCCCACACTTCTTCAGCAATATTGAAGAAGTGTGGGATCAGTCCATGACTGAGAGCTTTTCTGTATAGGTATCCATTTACTGCACTGGCGGCATTGTGTGTAGAATTTTGAGTTGAAAAATGAATGAATCGGTTTTGTAACATGGCAAGATGTGGAACAAGTGAAGCACTGTGAATACTTTCTGGATGCACTTTCAGAAAGTCTGGCTCAAGGGGGCTCAAGACTTTTACACAGTACTGTATCAGTTAAAATAAAACACTTTTATCTGATTAAAATGTGTGTGAAATGTCATTTAGCATATAAACCGAAAAAAATCACGATTCAGCGACGACCATCAACACGATGAGAAGGAAGCTTATGTGAATGTGTTGTTTTTCTCATGTGATAGTAAACTGGTGAATCTGACCACATTTAATTTAATTTTTTGGATTAAGGACTGTGGATCGCTAAAACCATTGAACTGCAAGCTGCCATATCCATTCCCAGCAAAACAACCTCACAAAAGTTCCACTTATGTGGCACAAAGGCGGAAATTCAGCCACCATCAGATATCACATAATATACTTCAATAGTTTAAGTGCAAACATTTAAATATATTGTACTATACTATACCTCCAGAAGAGTACAAGCAAAGAATAATTGATTTAAGCACAGCTATGCTCAGGAGAATACAAACTGCACGAGCTTTCGGAAATAGAAAACAGCATATTGATGTCATGTGTTGTGAGTGAGGCAATAGTTACCTTTGGAATTTATCTCTTGCTCAGAGTTCCCCTGAATTTTGCCTGAGGACACTTTAAACAGCTCACACTTTAGAAATATGAGGCTTTGCTGTAAGATGTCAACACACTGCTCCTTTTCCAGAAAAATAGTAATAATAATACAAATATTATATTCCAAAAATGTAACAGATTCTTACTAAAATGAGCAAAATCCCACGTTTTCAGTTATTTTGTGGATTTTAGTTCAAATTACTGGCATAAAACATATTTAGCTATTCTGTTTGTTGTGGAATATTAAAATTTGTCTTACTGCTGGACTTTTCAGTCTGTGCAAGAGGGTGGAAGAAACCACTCTACAGGTCTGTTCACTGCTCCTAGTTATCTCAATTTGAGCCATGGTTACAGGTATCCTTCCCCTTAGGTCTGACATTTTAATAATTTAATACTTTACTACTACGCACTCTTCATCCTGCAACACATTTTCATGGTTCGCTGTGTGGCAGGCAGGTGGAGGACCCAAATGCAGGACTTGAAGACGGAAACGTAACTTAAGACGGCGGCTTTATTGTTGGGAAAAACACTCCATTTAAGTAAACTCATGAAACACAAACAAAAACCCTGAACATGGAAACTAAGAGCTAACACTGGGAATGTAGGTCATCAAATCAACTTATTAGTAGGAGAGCTGCTTGAATGTAGATTATTTTAGAAATCTGACAAAAGCAATTCATTGTTTCACAGGAAAGAGTTGCCTTTCTTTTCGTGGCGATTAACACCCTCTTGGAAAAATTCTGTTATAGTTGAGACAGAATCGGGATTCATTTAGATTCATGTTGCCATGTTTTATTGTTAGCAAAGGTCAGGAGTTCAGAGGAGCATCGAGCCGCCTTATCATCTATTTTTAAAATGAACTAAAAGCTCCTTTTAAAGCTGCTGCTTATGTGCAGTTTGTCCAAGCTTAATTTTAGAAGGAGAAGAATTAACATTAACAAAATAATTAAACTTCGAATTAACATTCAAAGAGATTATTTCCATGGAAAAGAACGTTTTCACACGGGGGCAGATAGTCCTGGAGCGTTCAGGTGTGTGTGCAAATTCATCCCAAGGTCTGACCATGCAATTCTCAGAGAAACTGCGAAAGAGATGTTTTGTCACAATGCACAGGACCACATTTGGAGAAAACCACACATCAGTGCAATCACCTCATACCAACTCTCACTCGTGATTGAGGGGTGATGATTTGGGCTTGTTTTGCAGCCACGTGACCTGGGCACCTTGCAGTCACTGAGTCAGCCATGAACTCCTGTGTAATGTGAGCCCATCTGCCTGACAGCTTAAACTTGGCTGAAGCTGGGTCATGCAACAGAACAACGATCCCAATTCATTTGCCACAAGTCATGTGATTAATTGTAAATAATCTCATCAGAAATCAGGTCAGACTGTTTTTCAAGACTCTCCTGATGAGTTTCATTTTTAGGCGCTGGCACTCTGCTGAACTTTTCTTTCCGACACAGCTTATAATTTTTGCATTCTTCAGACTGCATAATAGTTCTTCATAAGGACAACGCATTGCCAAAGCCATGCACATACAAACACCCACATAAATGGATATAACCTTTAGTTTGTATCCCTGTGACATCACAACAAGAAACGTGTTTGTTTTTTTAAACTAAGGACAAAAGAGTCAGTTTATGAGAAACTTCTGCTGTTACTAATGTGCTCTTCTTGCCCCTCTGTCAGGTCTGAGCGCCGGCTCTCCGGCCACCCCTCTGAAGAACAACCAGAATAAAGAAGATGATGAGTCAGATGGTTCTTCTCACATACCCAAACCACTGACACCATCAAAGACAGGTAAATGTTAACTTTAATACTAGATCAATGATCCTACACACTGGCAATATTAAGATATTAAACTTCTACCTACATTTTTTAGTATTTAAGAATTTACTAATACTAATAATCTACTCCAGAAAGATCAGAGTTCTAGAGTTGGAAATAACGTATTAAGGTAAAGCTGCTATTTCTATTTACAAGTGTAACATTAACATATATGACTGATTATTCTGGCCCTTCATTTTCCTGGCAAACTGATTTATTTCAAAACAAGGAAAAATATTCATCACAGTTTTCTGAAGCCTGATCTGATGCATTCAAACATCATGCTGTCAAACCTTGGGTAATATTCCAGGAATATTCTATATGTGCAAAAAAACTGCCATCCTGTTCAAGCAAAATTACTTTAATATTGTACATTAGATTTGTTTTGCTTATGGATTATCATGAATGGATTTCTGTCTTAACTATGCACTGCAGAAACTAAATTTCATGGAAATATTCGTTCATGTGGCAAAGTAATGAAATGGGAAAAAACAAAACAAAATAAAAAAAAAACGGGTACAAATTCTACTTGACCTTAGTCACGGGCCCAAAAAATGATGAGAATAAAGCATTTGGTATTAACTGCATTATTAAATTCATGTGTAACACTTTGGATTTAGAACTTTATTTGCTGGTTGACCAGAATGGTTTAACATCTGAAGACACATCATAAATGCACAGACTACTACTATAAAAACTCCAACTGTCTACTGTTTAAAAAGCCCCCTCATTGGTTTTTGTATTCAACATATTTATTTGCAAACAAGAAAAAAAACCTCAGCTAAAATCAGTCCAGTTTCCTCCATTTTTTTTTTAAAGAGACACTGCCTATGTCATGGTTTCGGCTAGTACCTCTTTGGTAATCACCTTGTTGGTGCAAAAATACTAATTTGAAATAAAATTTAAAATAAAGTGTGCAAACATTTAAATACAATATTGTAGACCTCCAGAAGAGTACAAACAAAGGATACTTGATTTAAGGACAGCTATGCCAAGTAGAATACCTGATATACAAGTTTTCATAAATGGAAAACAGCAACTTGATGTCGTGTGAGGTGAGTGAAGCAATAGTTATCTTTAGAATTTATCGGTTGCTCAGAGTTTCCCTCGGTTTTCACCCAGATCCTTTTAAGTACAGCTGGTAAGTACCTTATACTTTAGACATGTAAATATGAGTCTTTACCGTAAGATGTAAACACACTGCTCTGTTTCCCAAAAATAAGTATTATATTCCACAAAAATGTAATAATATGTGTCTATGTGGAAGAGCAAAACAAAGTGCCTAAAATCTCCACATTTGCAAATTGTAATTATAGTGGACAAAAAACAAACCACGGCACATAAGCTTACTGCTAAAATCACTGCTGCAGCATGACTGTAGAAATGGGAGGATAACAAAACACCCTGAAATCATCAAACTTTTCTTTTTTAGATCCCGGTATTTCCAAATTTGGTAATTCTTTGATGAAAAGAGGAGCATCCATTCGTCGGAGTCTGAAAATGGTTACTAAGAAGGATACTGATAAAATCTCCAGTAAGGCCATCTCTGAAGCCTCAGTGGAGGACGACATGGAAGAGAAAGAAGAACAGGAGGTTCTTAGAGAGGAGATCAAAGATTGCTACATACTGCCAAGTATCCCCCTCACACCACTGTCAGGTACAGTCTCTACTACATGTTCATGTTGATTTAAATTGACTGTGACTTCATATAACACATTTTTGACTGTAACAGTGAAAGGCAGAATGGCACCTTGTCCCAAATGTCCCCTAACATGTTCTCTGTGTATACATGCCATCTGTCTTTTTACTGTTTGTTTTTGCAACAGACAAAGCCGATAATAAGACCTTCCTTTGTCATGTAAATACACAGCAGTTCAGTTTATCTGTGGACACAGTTTCAAATCCAGTCTCATAAATGGGACACTGGTTTAGCTGTTAAAAACAGTCATGGTGCCATCTTCTAGTTTTAAGAATAAGTTGATGGATTCAAGAGAATTAAAGTCTCTTTCTTATTTGGGGAGTGTATGAAAATTATTAGGTGAGATGAAAAAATGATTAAGAGAAAAGGATAAAGGGATGTGTTTGTCAGCAGTTCCTTCAGCCTTAAATAGAAATAAAAATTACAAATGGCAGGTGGTAGGAAGAGAACACCAAGAAAAGGAATCTCAACCATCCAAAAACTTAAGGGGTAAATACAGCAGGTGGCTAGAGGGCAAAGTGGATGGCACATGTCATCTGGAGGTTGTTCCAAAGAGAGAGACAGGAATTTCTATACTAACAAAAAGACAGTAAAACAGAGAAAAACAAGAAATGTCCAGCAGAACCAGGCACAGGGAGGGAAGTCATTTGCTGTGAACGGTTGGGGGTGAGGGGAGGGAGACAGGACAAGTACATTGGTCCTGAACAACCTGACAGAAACTCCCCCAACACCATGCTTGACAAGCTTGTTAGCCATTTTAATGCTGCCATATCCAGCAACATCAACTCCCTTGCTTCCCTCAAAACTGAGGTGGTCTCTTTTACCTGCCCTGACCCATGGTTCACTATGAAATGCTGTTCCCTACCACTGGCCATCGGCTTGAAAGGCTCTACAAAAAATCTGGTCTTACTGTCCACCTAAAGGCTAATAAAGATCATGTAAGGTCTTATAAAGCAGCTGTCTGTCAAGCCAGCACTCACTATTACTGTGTCACAAAACCATGGCAGACCCGACGACACGTACATGCTTCTCAGCATACTTTTATTTAAACACACGGTTGCTGTCTCAGACACTGGCTGCAGCTTCCCAGCTCGCAGTCACCCACACTAACAACAACATCATCATGACCGTCAGGACCCTTTTTATGCCGGCGAGGCGTGATTGCAGATGCCGCGCAGGTGAAGCCATCTCCTCCGCAGCGGCATCGCAGACCACGCCCTGCCACATACTGTTCCCTCATTTGCCAACACCAAAGTCCTAGATCCTAGACTGCTGTTCCCCACATCAACCAACTACTTCACCCCTTGATCCACCTCAGGTGCCCCTGACCTCTGACAGAAGTTCCTGGACTTCTTCCAAGAAAAAGTTAACTTTATCTGTCGGCACCTTCTGGCACCTGTGCATCAGCTTCAGGATTGCATTCCTCCTGTAGCACATCTATCTCAGTGCTCCTTCCCTTCCTTCTCCTTTAATATGCACATTGAAGTCAACATGACTTCAAGATTTATCCAGGCCTTTAAGACTTTAATAAGTTCCTGCAGTTTAACTATCTGGTATGTGTTATCTGGCTTCATGGATAGACAAAGTTAGGTATCATCTGCATAGCAGTGAAAATGTATGGTATCCCTTCTAATAATACTGCCTGGGAAGCATGTATAATGTAAACAGATTTAGTCTCAGCACAGAGCCCTGTGGAACTCCATAATGTGAAGAAGGCTGCATGAACAAACTGGAGTCTATTAGATATGATTCAATCCACTTCAGTGCAGTATCTTTAATACCTATGGCATGCTGTAGTAAAATGTTATGGTCAATAGTATTGACCTTTATTGAGGTCTAGCAGGACAAATACAGAGATGCGTCTGCTGTCAGAAGCCAAAATGATAAACTTTGTCCGGCGTGTCACTTGAAGATTTAGCTTTTTAAATCCAATTAAAAAATAAAAGCACTCAAAAAAGATCCTCTGGAGAAAAGCAGAATTTGTTGAAACAAAGCCTATCAGGCTTCTACAACAAGAACAGAGTCATATAAAAATCAAAACAGAGCAGCACAGCAACAGCACAATAACACAAAGCAAAGCAACCTCGGGGCGAAGAGCCTTAAGCACATCCATGGCATATTTAGTTAGTGAACATAGCTTACTATAGATAGCATAGCTGACTATAAATATATAAGCATAGCTTATTATAGATAGCATAGCTATGACAGCTATGCTGACATATTTTTGGTCAAGGTCAACATGCAGGGTCAAATGCAGTCATAATTCTTACATATATATGGGTAGAGGTAATTACAATCACAACATATTTATGGCCAGCATGATATTTCTATAGCCAAAAGTTATTATTGTTCTTATATATTTAGGACCAGGGGTCAGAGTACTGTCAGTGTCAATTATTAATCTTGCAGAGCAATGGCCCATAAAACATGACAAAGCAATGACCATGAACTATAGTGTGTCAAAACAGAGTGTAAGATTTTAAATATAGATATACTATTGTTATAAAACGTAGACAAGGAACAAGGATGTGTTCCTACCTAAAAATGACTTCAGTATGTAAACAAAACACTTAATATATTAATTCTTTAAATATACAGTAAAAATTCTTACTTATTCTAAAACACATTGCCTCCAACTTAAAAAAAAAGATTTTAGAAGATTTAGAAGATTTAAAATCAATCCAGATATTTCAACTGTATTTTATTTTCTTGCATTGGTGTATGAGTATACCAGTATACTGTACCAGCAGCAGAAACTGCAATTTGCAACAGCCTTCTTTGCTAGCCTATAGCAGGAAACCAATTCCAGCTCGCCATTTCCACAAAAGCTGTACATTGGGTAGGTTTCACTCCAGGGTAAAATTAAAGGATCTTTGATGGGACTGAGCTTTTCCTTTAGCTGTGTTTACGGTTCTCTTACTTGACTTTTGCTGTTTAACTAGGATATCCAGTAAAAATGAGCCGTAATCCTATTTAACAAGGATTATACCGTAAATCTAAAATTACATTCTTTGACATCAAGCAGCATCAAGCCAGTGTAACGATGTGACATCTGATGTGATGAATTGTTCTGGATTTACTGTTTCTGAATGAGCTGCAATAAGCCTACTGAAGTTTGGCTTTTTTGTTGTGTTTATGTTGACTGGAGCAGGACTACACCCTGATTTCTACCATTGTGGTTTCATAATGTGACTGATTACAGGAGCTCTGTTAAGCCCTTTGGTAATTTCTTCTTCTTGCTCACAGTGATGGAGATCAACAAACTGATAGAGATGGAGGTGCTGGAGGAGGCCCACCTGAACCTGCTTGCCCTGCGACAGGAGTTTCAGCAGCAGTTAGAGCTGTGTCCTGACAGCTCAGCTATGGAGCTGGCCAAGAGGGAAAAGGACCTCAACCTCCTCTATGGAACGCTGAGGAAAAAGGTCAGCGACATAGTGCATGACTCCAGCTCTCTCCTCTCACAAAACAAGGCGCTGCTGGTCCCCGTGGCCCGTGTCATCCAGGAGGAAGAGAAGAGAGCAGGAGAACCAGGAGGGCTGAAAGACAGCTGGATGGAGGCTTGGAGGGAGTCAGTCAGTGCGAGTGTGCAGGTGAAGGTGCAGAATGTTCACCTGGATGGAAGAGAGCAGAACTCCTCCTGGTTAGCTGTTCACCTGGGTCTGTTGGGTAAACTCATTGTGGAGGACTTGGAGAATGTGAAGCAGGAGCTGCGGTGGTCCTACCCCCCCAGTTTTAAAGTCTTCAGCACATATGTGAGCGGTTACAACAGAGTCGTTGCACAGCACCTGAAGAAGCTGGAGCAGCAGGTGACGGAGCTGAAGGATTTCTATGTTCTCCTGGACTGGATCATCAACAAGTACAAGAGGTGAGTGGGTAGATTGTTCAAATAGGGCTGTTGTTTTTCCTCAAGGACACCTCTCAAAGCAATTTCCTATCCAGCCAAAACGGTACATAAATAGATGGAGACAAAATGAAATGAACTCTTGTAAATTATATTTCACTTTTTAAAATGATGTTAAACAATATTTACTATTTACTGTGATGTGATCACAAAAATTGGCATGGTTGAATTGTTCATCTTAAACATGATGTGGGTCAAAGATCAAGAGAAGGCTAATAAGTTGATATGGAGAAATGAAGTATTATTCTGTCATGCTATATATCTGAGGTTATAAGGCTTCCAGCTGCCCCCTGTGGCCCCAACTCCACCACTCTTCTCACCTGCAACACAAAACCTGCATAAAATACAGAGAATGAACAGAGTAGAAGGGACCATTGCACCATGATCCCATGAAACTACGAGCATAGGAATGCAGGTACTAATTGTAATGTAGTTTTGTAATGTAATTTCTTCTCTGACGCCAGTTTCAGATTTCTAACTCTGATGCTGTACAGCTTCAAAAGCATTTAGTCATCTTTGTCCAACTGTTTGAACTGGACATTTGTCATTAGCCTTGGGAAACAAGGTTTGTTGAAAGCAGCTACAAACTTGAATACCCCATAAACAATCATTATGTATCATTTTAGCCAATCACACACTGTATTGTTGACACACTGTACTCCGCCAAGGGGATTATTATTTTGGTAGCATTTGTGTGTCATTCTTACTGTAAGCACTCACTGTAGTAAGTAGGGCTGGGTTTCAATTATCAATTTTCCAATTCAAATCGATTTTATCTTGAATAACGCGATATCGATTCATTAAATCCTGAATCGATTTTTAAATATAAATGTATTTTGCCAGAAACGCCAGAATCTCAGGTTAAAGCTCACAAAACTATTTCAACAACCACCAAACAGCTAGAACAACAAATGAGAGCAGGTCAACGGATTCCACGCAAAGACGTAAACACAGAGCGCGGACCCGACGCATCAGAATCTGTGAGCTGTCGACTTTCTCACCCGACGCCACGGACACGCCGTCGGGGCTGAGAGCCGACAGCTCACAGATTCTGATGCTGCAGGTTTTGTCACTCTTCAAACAAAATTCACTGAACCAGCAGCAAAAGAAGATGAAAACTACGCTTCACGTTTGATAAACATCGTCATTAATTC
>VVHJ01036264.1:0-15013 GCA_015107715.1 Tylochromis polylepis | reverse complement strand
ATCCCTTTGTCCCATCTTTTTACTGTGCAAAAGTTTTAGGCAGGTGAGGAAAAAAATGCTGTAAATAGAATGCTTTCAAAAATTGAAGTGTTAATCATTGTCATGATCTGCTGTGTGGCAGGCGGAATGGTGGACCCAAATGCAGGACTCGTAGAGGTGGAAAATGACCTTAAGTGGCTTTATTTGTTGTCTTCTCCAAACAACAACATACACACACACACACGAACAAAAGACCGGTAGGCAGGCTGGCAGACGGAACACACAGACAGGATGAGAATACATGAGGGTTGAGGGTACGACGCGACACCAACTCCAGAACACACAGGGTTTAAATACACAGAGCTAATAAGGGGACCGGACACAGGAGGGCAACACAGCTGAACTCAATAACCCAGATGACACACACCCCAAAACTGAATACATTCACCACAGACACAGATCTTCAACATAAAACAGGAAATGACGGCACACAGACTGGCCTAGGGTGAACTCAAGATAAATAACAATAACAATTCAAAACCACTGGGTCACCGACCCAGGACCGTGACAGATTTCTTGTGTTCTTTGATTATTATTTACATATATTTTCATGTGCTTCCATAATATTTTCAGTCTTTAGTTTGTTTGATCCCTCAGTGTCTCCTCTGTCCATTCAGTTTAGTTGTGTTCAGTTTTACTTTTTTACTTTCAGTTTTCTCCCATGTATTGTCTCTCATTTTACCTCCTGTCTGTTGTTTACCTTGATCATATTCAGCTGTGTTTAGTTTCCCTACTGTTTCATGTGTATTTATAGCCTGTGTTTTTAGTTGTGTCACGCTGTGTTTCAGCCCTGTGAAGTTCCTAGGGTGTTCCCTGCTGGTTTCTTCTGTGTTTTTGGACATCAGCCACAGTAAAGATTCACTTTTTGTTTTCTTCAAGTCTGAATCTGCAGTCTGCACTTAGGTCTCATCTCCATGCATTTCATGACACGAGGAGAGAAACAGTTCATAATCTGAATTTTATCATGGGCTAGACTTCAGACAGTCCAACACTGCAAAGGATTCTCATTCAAGAATTTAAAACAATCCTTACATTAAAAACTATGTTAGTTTGTCCAATTAATTTTGAGTATCTTAGTATAAAAATGTCTGTAATTCCTGTTCATGCAAAGCTTTTGTCAGTCAGTGACAGTGCCACTAATATGAAGTTATAACCAGTCAACACTACAAGGGAATTGGCTCCTGGACCAATCCCTTAACCGGCTGTATGTTTAGTGTATACAAAAAGTAGGAAATTGAAAACTTTGCAGTGTATTTATAGCAAATATTAATCACAGTGTCCTCCTTTTCCTTCGATAGGAAATGGTCTCTAAAATCAGAGGGTGCCCGTTTGAGTTCCTGTCATGGTAGCTGTCCTAACATGATTTTTTTTAAAGCTTTGTTTAATGTTCTTTCTCCCTTTATTGATAAAAGGATTAAATAAAACATTTATCGTACACATTTTTTGTCCTGGACATTATGCCACTGACGTTGTGTCTCTGACGTCGACCCAATTTTCATTTTGGAACTGCTTTTCCGCCGAGACTAGGCGTTGAGGAAAAGATGGTCATCTGGCAGGTATTCAACGTCAAAATGTTTGCTGGGTAGTTTTCCCAAATCCTGCAAACAGGCAGAGAGACTGACAGACGACAAGAACATAACCCTCCTGGCAGATGTAATAATCCATTTGACACACCAGGAAAAATAAAGATTCTCCAGAGGAAATGATGTTCAGTCTTCTGCTGAAAATAGAAATGTGGTCTCAGCTCAGATGGTACTGGATTTATGCTCAGCATGGCCACTGTGTTCCCAGTAATTTTGCTGCAGACGCTGCTTGATATGCAGGAAGGACTTAGGTAAGATCACGATGACATTTTAGAAGATTTGCTGACTTTACCGCTGCTGTGCCCCTGTCTTAAATGAGGGCAGTATGGATTTCTGCCTTTTTCTGAGAGTTTCTTCCAGATATATTTGGAGCACAAAACTTAACTTTGCTTCTCAGTGTTCACAGTTCACAGTTTTGACAGTGTGAACAGTAAGAAGACGGATCCCCGGTAATCCGAGTGGCCTGGGTGGCCTATTTTTTTATTTATTTTTTTTAAACCAGAATTATTGCACCGTAAGCTTTTCACTGTAAGTATGACACCATGTAGCACACTCACAGTCTCCAGTGAGGAGCTCCGCTGCTGGGCTAAGATTCACTGCAGTCAGGATGTTATAAATTTGTCCGCGCATGTAGGGAAAACTGAATCCTGAGGCCATTTCAATAAGAAACACCCAGTTTAAGATGCCGTAACATGTGCCACTAGTGACAGCTATAACTCTTAGAAACCTGATACAACATTTAGGAGGCTGAATGAGTTCCACTTACTTATTCTGGGTCAGTTTTGGATGAATAACTGAACTGAAATGACAGTTTTTACAGCTGAGTATTTATAGGGATCAATCAAAGTGGGGCAGCAGCTGCTCAGCAGGTAGAGCTGCATGTTCACTCGTCGCAGGGATGGTTATTTACTGACTTCTCTGAAATGGTCCTTGAGCAGGACACGTGTCATGTTTGTTGAGACTCACACGAACAGATGCATTTTTATATAAACAAGTCAGCCGGCTAAAATCAGGGAGCTGAATGTTTTTTGTTGAAGAGGTGCCATATGCTGACAAAGGGGGTTTTATTGCCATGGATCAGTGTGTAAATTTGTCCAGGAAGGGGAGAAATGGAGGTGTTCTTTGTCACGTAAAAGGAAATGAAGTATGAGGAGGTGCGACCTGCTGTAACTTCAGGATTTCGGCATCCAGCTGCTGCTTTCTGATGGAGAATCTGAAAGCCAACTTCTCTTCCTAATGACTTTTATTGCCGGCGCAGGACTTTTAATTCTCTGCGTACCTTTGCCTTTGAAGCATAAATACAAATTGCATTTTCCATTTGCTGTTAGGTGCAAAACATAATGATTGCTTTCCTGCAGGCCTCATTATTTATTTGTTTTCCAACTCATTCCCCAGTTTTTGCTTCAGATTAAAGAACATTATGATTACAGTATAGATCACATACATCTTCACTTCATAGTTAAATTTAGGTCAGATGTTCACAATAAGCAGCAAGTGTGCAAACTGCAGTTCCTCTAATGACCACTTGAGGCTGACATGTTTACAGCCTGCTCCAAAGAACACTTTTGCTCTTTACAGCCAGTTATGAATTATTAGGGAATGTGGTCGTTTTGACTGATAGGTCAATGCCTCTGAGAATCCCTGTACAATTTTACCACCTGATGGTACTACAGCGTATGAAATATTAAAATGACTGTATTTTTTTCATCGCTTACTCTTCATATTTTATCACATTTTTTTTTCCAAATTAGGTACAAACGTGTGTTTTGTGCCACTAAATAATCCACTACAATGCTGCACGGAGGCACTCGTCCATCTGCATAGCGACCAGCTGTTCAACCTGATACTTGGACGTGCTGGTCAGCACCAAAAATTTTAAGATGATTGCCAATTAGGCAGCGTTTCTTCCAATTTCCTGTCACTGCTTTGTCCCATTCATGCAGCTTGTTAAGTTTAAAGTTTGACAACCCACAGCTGCTTTTGACATTTCTGCTCGGAAAAACATCTTCAGCTTCATAAACAACTCCTCAGTACCACTAGCCTCTTCTTATTTTCCAGTCACTGGTGCAGATATTTGAGAAACAGTGAGGTTATCGGACCTGTTCTACAGAAACAAATACTGCATCCACCTTAATCACAGTAACACCAACAGTACGCTCTGCAGGTTTGTAGCACATGAGAAACGATGGAAAGGAAGGACTGAGTGTTTAGGAGGAAGATTACCCTAAATTTTTGCTACACACAGCTCTTAAGATTTATTAGTCTTTGTTGTGTTTTGTCGTGCTTTTTCAGTTTTTTCCTGCTTTCATTGAAAATGGTTGGATTTGTGGTCTACTAAAGCTTGTGTAGCATCATACTACTCACACTGCTTGTGTCTCTGATAAAAATACGGCCAGGCACTCTGTTATCTGTTAAAGACAGAGGCCTTCGGGGTGGTGGTGGTTAATTGAACACATTAATTGATACTTCTTCATGCTGCTGGTGGTGTTCTTCTGTTGGGGTTCAAAGCGACAGACGACCCCAATTAAAACTGCAGCCAACCAATTATCCCGAGGTCCATTTGAGCATACCTGAAGGCACCTCACGTTCAGGTACACAAAAAAAAGTGTATTCATTTTAACTGGATAGAAATATTCCATTCGTTCAGATTACTTAGTAATGACTTCAGTGTGATCCTTGTTTGTCAGCTAAAAATAAACCAACCAACCAACCAACCAACCAACCAACCAACCAACCAAACTCTGTATGTTTTAAGCGATTGGTGGAAATCCTCAGGTAATCACATGGCAGTAACTCGATGCATTTAGATAAGTAGACATGGTCAAGACGACCTGCTGAAAGCCCAATTGAGCATCAGAACTGTGATTTAAGTGGCCCTGAACGTGGCATGGGCTGGTCTGAGTATTCCATCATGCAACATAGCTGCAGCATTCAGCTGGTAGGGAATTCGAATGTTGTTGCTGACCACGTCCCTCACTTTAAGACCGCAGTGTGTACCCATGTTCTGATGGCTGCGTCCGGCAGGATAACGCACCATGTCACAAAGCTCAAATCATCTCAAACTGGTTTTTTGAACAGGACGATGAGTTTACTGTATTCAGACGGCCTCCACAATCACCAGATCTCAGTGGAGTAGATCACCTCTGAGATGTGGTGGAACATGAGATTCTCATCGTGGATTCGCAGCAACTGACAAAGGGGAGTCTCAGCTGGTACAAGCAAGGTTTACTTAATAATAAACTGATTACTCTTAATAAATTAAATATGCAAAGTTTGGATAATCAGGCTCACGAGGTGCTCAGAGACCTCCTGGTTCTTCTGAAAGCTCTGGGCTCAGTAACATGTGCAACATCTACTGGAAATTGAAAGGTGCCATTATGTAAATCCTCATTTGGGGACACACAGTTTTCTGTTCGGTGTTTTTAAAGAGGGATCAGTCATGAATAATCTGCTGCCTTGTTTAATGGTGCCTTATTATGCTGCAGCTTGCGCCCTGCGCTGTCCCGCTGATCTATAGTTCTGCTGTGCTCTGAGTTTAGTGTTTCTTAATGTGTATATTTATTCCATGGATTATGTTTCTTATTGACTTCTGCGTTCTAAAAGCTCAGCTAGGGACGGGCAATGCAGATGCTGTGGTGTGCAGCATAGTTCGTGTCACATGCTTGTCCTCATTAAACAAAATAACTAAAATTCCTTCTTTTTGTCTTACCAACAGCTCAAAATCCAAAGACAATCACTTATTAACAGGATTAGTAATCAAACAGTTTACTGTACGGATTATTAGACTACACCCACCTACACCCACCCATGGCTTGTTTTTGAAATTCTGAATATATTACATCATATTTAGCCTTTTTTTTTTAAAAAAAACCCACTGATTTTCAAATGCAGGAAGCTTAGATCTAAACAGTCTTTCACTTAGGACTGAACAAATTCCAGAAGTCTAAAATGTCAAGCAAAGACAAATCAAATCTAGGCACTCATGGAGGGTAACGCACGGGGAGCATAACCAAACACAACAGACGCTTTGAGAAAGCCTGAAGTGGAAGATGGGACAATCAAAGAGGGCTGATTAGTGAAGGACCAGCAGGAGGGTAATGAGACAAGTGAAGAGAATGACAGGGACTAGAAGGAGAGAGCATATTTCTCCCATACTGGCTTCGCTTCATTGGCTCCCCCGCTAAATCCAGAAGCTAATTTAAAATCCTGCGCCTCACATACAAGGTCTTAATCAGGCCCCATCTTATCTTAATGACCTCAAAGTACCACATGACAACAATAAAGCACTTTAAACTGCTGGTTTACTTCTGGTTCCTTGGAGCCTCCAGCTTCCAGGCCCCTCTTCTGTGAAACCAGCTCCCAGTTTGGATTCAGGAGACAGACACTATCTCTACTTTTAAGATCAGGCTTCAAACTTTCCTTTTTGATAAAGCATATAGTTAGGGCTGGATCAGGTGACCCTGAATCCTCCCTTAGTTACGTTGCAATAGGTCCAGGCTGCTGGGTGTTTCTTTGTGTTTAAACACCTCTCTGCATTTAATCATTAGGTATTATTAATCTCTGGCTCTTTTTCAGAACGTGTCTTTGGTCCTCTCTTCCTCCCTTCACCCTGACCGGTTGTGCACATGGCCGCCCTTCCCTGAGGTTGGTTCTAAGCTTTCTTCCTGTTAAAAGAGATTTTTTTCCTTCCCACTGTCGCCAAATGCCTGCTCATAGGGGGTTGTCTGATTGTTGGAGTTGTCTCTAATGTCGTTGGGTCCTTACCTTACAATATAAAGTGCCTTGAAGCGGCTGTTGTTGTGATTTGGGGATTTATAAATAAAACTGGTGGGAGACATACAGGAAGCAGAAATAAGACAGGACATGAAAAAAACCTATCAAAGTAAAACAGGAAGTAACCAAATGACAATGAAATAGACATGGGTACTTGCATTTAACAAGTACGAGATAAGAAAACGACCCAAAACAAAGTGAACATGGGGACAGAGATGAGGGAATCCTGGAGGACAGAGAGGCGAAACTGAGACTCATCGCTAGAATAACCATCAAAAACCCAATGATGTCACAGGAAATGAAGCCCAAGATCAACTAACAGAGAGAAATCCAAACAATAACCCAGAAATCAAAATTTCAAAGCCTTGGGAATTACAGTAACAACCCAACAGAAGCTCGAATTCATGTTTTCACAAAGAATTCAAAACTCAAAAACAGAACAAACCTGAGGAATGTGCCATTCCGATAAATAACAGGAGATTATGAATGCAGCTCTGCGAAACAGTCAGAACTTATTAAACTTCATGTCCGCGGCATAAATCTGCATTATCGTTAAATTAAAGGCTCATGAGCTTCTGTGGAAAGAATCCCTTCAAACTGTCTTTTATAGTAAGATTATCAAGAAATACGCCGAACTGCTCATTGCACTATTTTATAATGAACTTTACACCCCGCTCTTCTCTGCGCTCCTCTCCTTCCTTCCACACCAGCGCACAGGAGTGTCGGCGTTTCCCTCCATCACGCTGCTTTCCCTTAAATGGTTCTCAGTTTCATTACAAAGTCAAGAAGGTAAGTAATAAATGCCAAACTCCTTCTCTCCCCTCCTGCCATTTTTAGCTGCCTGACACTTCTTCCTCCCCCTCTCTCTATTCATGCCACTGTGGCCCACAAACACAGGTTGTGCATAAATGCTGTCCTGTAGAGCTTCTACTTATTACGTCTCTCTGTGCCCTTTCACGCTTTTCTCACTCCCCGGGGGTGTCTCGGGGATCGATAACAGCCCTGGCTGTCGAGGGTGCTAAGACCTTTCTCTCGTTAATGCACAGCTTATTTCGGTTTGCCACAGAAACCCTTTTCCGCCTCCACCGATTGTCCCGGCAGGCCTCCGTGAGACTGTTTTCTCCCGGTTTTGAGATGGGTCTATTATTCCCAATTGTGGGGTGAAATGTGCCCTAGTTTTTGCGGGCGTCTAAACCCTTTTTACATCTGCGGGATTGAGATAGGGGAGGTTTCATCCCATGACCAAATGGGTTTTTGAATAAGAACGAGAGACGCTTTGAACCTACTGGGATCTGAAAAATACTGACGTCTCTGTCACATCGGGGATTATCAGTGGACTGGTGGCAGCGAGACCAACACTTACCTCAAACACAAGAAGAGGAAGAAGGCTATGAGCAGCGCCACCATGGAGATGCAGTGACCCAGGAAGTTTATGATCACGGCTATTTGGTAGTGCATCTTGCCTTTTTTCTGCAGAAGGAGAAGAGAAACACAAGATGAGTCTTTTGAGGCGTTTTTGATTCACAGAAATAGTTTTTATTTTCTCTCTGGATAAGACAGGACGCTTCAAAGAGCAAAAAATCCTCTTTTATTTTTTCAGTTTTTGACGATGAGTCCCGCTGTGATTTTGAACAGGAGTGGGTGTCAGCATTCCCAACAGGGCTGTCAAGGCTCAGTTTAGATCTGAATGCAAAGCTGTTCATAATTAATTGTTAAACTGTTTGTTCCTGGCAATAAACGAACCCCATAAACAATATTCAAATATGGAATAATATCTCTAAAGACCCTACAGCCGTGGATTGATTTAGGCAAAATGGAGTCTAAACAAACGCACACATGTAACAGGTCTCGCTGTGTTACAGGAGCAAAGCAGCCACAACAAAAATGCACAAAACTGCAAAGTTTTGTGCATTTTTTTTAAATGCTGTTTGCATTTTTCTTTGTGGCCTTTTTGTTTTTTGCATCTTTGTCATTTTGAGCTTTTTTGGGTCATTTTGTGTTTATAACTTTGTGGTACTTTTGCATCTTTTTAAAGTGATTTTGTATCGTTTTTCTATCCCTTCATGGCATTTTTTCACATTTCCTAAACAAACTTTTTTTTGTTTGTGAGATTTTTTTGGAAGTTTTGCAAATCGTTGTGAACTTTTGGACTCTCTTCAGCCATTGTGCGCTAACTTTGGCGTCTTTTGTTTTCATTTCCTTTATTGTTGTTTTGTCTCTCTGTAGTTCTTTTGTCTGCTTTCTGTTCATTTGTAGTCATTTGTGATCATTTTGTGGTACTTGTGGAGTATTTCGCTGTGATTTTTGGATCTCTTTGTGGAAGATTTACTCATCTTTGTGATCATTTTGTGTGTTTCTTGTTTTAGTTTTGCATCTCTCGCTTTCATTTCGTTAACTCTTGTTGTTTTATATCATTTTCTGCCCATATTTCACAGCATTTTAGCATTTTTCTTTAGTCTTTCTATTTTTTTCTTTTCTTTTTTTTAATTGTGCTTTTCCTATTTTAGGCACTTTGTTGTGTTGGTACTTTTGTGTTTGTTCCCAGTCACTTTGTGTAGTTTCCAGGTCATATTTGTACATTTAGTGTCGTTTTTCTTTTTAAATCTTATTTTTTGATCTTGTTTTTGTCACTTTTGGCTTTTTTTGGTGTCTTTGTGGAAGTTTGTGGACCTCAGTTACCATTCAGTATGTTCTTGGGTAGTTTTCTCCTTTTTATATTAATTTTGCTCGGCTTTTTAGAAATTTAGCATCTATATGTTGCTGATTTATGCATTTTTACATTGTGACTATTTATGTTTGTGTCTCTCATATCATTTTGAATAACCTAAAAATAATTTTACATTTCTTTGCTGACATTTTATATATTTTGGGGGGTATTTCTGTGTCTTTTTGGGATGTTTACTCATCTTTGTGGTCTCTTTGTGTCTTCTTGTGGATTATTTAACACATCCTTGTGGTACTAAAGCATAGTTTTGTCTACATTTTCTTTCTTTTTTGGTTGCTTTTGTGTCTCTGTGTAGTTCTTTCGACCTTTTTTTCTGTTGGTGTCTTTTGTAGCCGTTTTGTGTCATCCCTAATCTTGTGTTACCATCTTCTGGCACTCTGGCTCATACATTTTGCATTCAATTTGTGTAATTTCGGGGTACTCGTGTGTCTCTTAGTGGAAGTATTACACATCTTTGGTGCCATTTTGGGGGGGAGTTTCGAATTTCTTTTGCATTCAGTAAATTTTATTTGCTGTTCTGTGTCTCTTTGTGACATTATTTTCACTTCACAGTCATTTTGTAGATTTCTTTGGTGTATTTGTGTCTCTCGGCAGTTCATTTTGTCCACATTTGTGTTCATTTGGCGCCTCTCTGTCATTGGTGAGCTCACTGTGGCTTTATTATTTTTATTTTGCACCTCTCGTTTTGGCATTTCTGCATCTCTTTGTTGTTCTTTTGTTGATGTTTTTAGTCTCCTCATTGCAGTGATTGTGCACATACTTTCTGTAGCCAACTTTCCAACAGGAGATGTAAACAGAGGATGCGGTCCAGGGGCTAGTAATCCTCTGAGCCTTGCAGGAGGGCCAACCAGATTTCATGGGGGCTTGCGCCACCCCTCTGGATCCACTCCTGGTTTGGAAACAGGAATACTGGGAAGCATTTGAGCTTGCACATGCTCACATATGCAGAATCCACATGAGGCCTTCTGATAAGATTTCACATAAACACAGACCCATCTTCCTGCGAATCGGTGCCTGAGCCCACTGTCTGTGCCTCAGAAATCCATTGTGATCAGATTTCCCCCACTCTACCAACAGTAATCTGTGCTGTAAGTGGATTTATGTAACCTACTGGTGTCTACGCTGAGATTAAGTGTGGGCATGTTTAATCCCCGCCTCACCCACACTGAAAAACGTCATGCGGCCCATTCACTATATTTTAGTCCAGCAGCTCTAATCTTTAACTTCTAAATCTGTGCTGGACAAATGTTGTTGTGACTAAAAACTCCAGCCAGCCAGCCATCTCTCTTCTTCTTTACTGGAAATTGCTCTATTGGTTTTTGTAAGATGTTTTTATGATAAATCCTTGAAGGGATATTTCCAGGACTGGATGACAAGACTCATGATCGTTGAAAAAAGTCACATGAGTTCTTTCTCTGACCGGCTACCTCTGTGGTTAAAGGTTGGCATATTTTATCGAACAAATAAGAGTTGTTTGGAGTTTGGGAAAGCTTGAGGCTCTCGTGGCTCATGAGACATAGACAATCATTAAAAAGACAAATGGCTCCACTGATGCCATTGATCACACTATCAATAGCGTTTCCTTTATCCACACTGGGAAAAACGGATTCTTTGCGCTCATGGACATGAAGCAATAATATTGAGTAAAATGCATTTCAACTCTTTATTTATTCAAATATTTTAATCATTAAGGAAAATAAGTTGGTATAAACTGGTTGTATACAAGTCAAGTAAATTTCATTTGACTGAATTCCATTAAATTTAACATTTTACTTTATATTTATGTAACAAAATTACACGGAAAAGTCAGCATTTTGGGAATAAATATTTTTTGAGTGAATTACATATATTATTTTCCTTTGAAGGTTTTCTATCAACTTTTTTTTTTTATGCAAAAAGGAGTTAAAAATAAATTGATCCAACAAAATCCATGTTTTTAAAACCTATTTTAGGTACTTGTCTGTTAGATCTTTAGAGGTGCGCACACAGGAAGCAATTCACTCTTTACCCACTGTAACTGATGGCTGGTTGCTCTCAGACCTTCCAGGCTTCAGTTGCCTCCGTATCTCTCTAATGTTTTTCACCACCTTGTCGTAGGTCTAAGTCAAAAGGATCGTATGCTCTTATTGGCAGTCGCCTCAATAAACCTGGCTTGAAGTTGAGACTTTGTGTTGCCAGCGGTTATTTCACCCATTGTCGCGTGGGTTTAATATTCTATATGGTCGCTGGTCGCCACGTATCGGGTCCTTTTTTGAAGGGAGATTTTATTTGTGTCAATAAAACTAGAAAAAATAAAAAGCTACACCACAAATGCCTTCGTTAGTCATCAGTTATCTCATTAGTACGCACCACTACAGTCCACACATTGTGTTCTCACTGCAGCAGGACAGATCTAACCCTGCAACATTTTTTACCTTCAGACAGAAGCTGCCCAGTCTCACAGATTAAACCAGATTACAGAACTGTTTTTGTTTCTTTGTGTGCACCTGTTAAACACAGAGTCTGAAACGATGCTACCGTTACCGCTTACCTTCCTTTGGTAAACCTCAGTAAATGTAAGGCAATAGATCCTTCCTTCGTGAAGTTTAAAACATTCAGCCTCATCAGATCCTAAGAAACTAAACATGGGGCAAAGATTGTGATCGTGTGGGACAATGTGGGAAACTTAGGCTGAACTGTACCCCTGAATATTCCTTTTTTTTAATATCCCAGTGACTCTCAAAAATTAGATTTCAGCTGCTGCTCAGTCCTGTTAGACTTGCATGTTCATTTATTTAAACTACATCTAATCACAATGCTGGAGATCGTCTCAGTATGTGGGACAGGGGGACAAAAAGTGCTGTGCAGACCCCAGTAAAGTGGTAGATCTGGTCACCCTACCAGAGATTTTGTTCCAGTTTCATTTGTATAGCTCAGTATCACATGTAAAGACTCGCAGGACTTCAACGGGATAAAGACGTATTAAAAACAGAACAAAATAACTAAAAATTAAGTGTCGTGAAATGCAAAAGAGGACCCAGATGCAAGAAAAAGTAAAATTCAGTGAGCCTTTTAGTGGCTAAACAAAACAAAGTCCAAAGACCTGGAAACCTGGAAATCAGAGGCAAAAAAAAAAAAAGGCAGCTGAAATTGTGAAACAAATGGAAATCAAAGAGCAAGCGAGGCTGTGAGGAGACAACGCAGAGCTGTGGGGTGTACCGCAAAGCTCGATTTTTGGGTTGACAATACAGTTTCCTTTGTCTTTTTTTTGTTGTTGTTGTTGTTTTTTGTTTTGGTATGATAGATCACTACAGTGAAAATTCAAAATTTCCACATAATGTCCACATCTGTGTGATTAGCTTGTGGGACTCTGAGTAACCTTTGATATTTAAACGGATCCAGTTTATTAAAGTCTAATGTGCAGCTGTCATGTTAAAAATAAACAGCAGCCCCGAGAGTGCTCCAAGAGGTGAAATAGAAATATAAAGCAAGATTTTTTTTTTTTTTTCGTAGCTTTCCTCTCTTGACTTCTTTGCAGCATCAGTGTTGCATTTTGGCATTTTATCTTATGTTCTTTATAGGTCAGGATCACTCTGTCCTCTGATAATGCCTCTGACTAAAGTAGGCACCAGTCTGTTCTGCGTGAAATGATGAATATGAGTGAAATCATGTGTGAAATTCCCCCTTTTACGTGAGCGCTCACATAAAGTGCTCACGGTGGAAGAAAGTAAATGTGGAAATAATAGAAGCAGAAAAAAAGTGATTTGATATTGATGACGAAAACGAGCATGTGCTCTGTGTCTACCTGATTACGAACTGTGGCTGAATCGGAGTGCCTGCCTGCACAGCGCAGTAGTGCTATGAAAAGCGTCACTGCATGCTCTAATTATAGCACGCAATGCAATTAGTTATCATTACTAATTAAAAACACCAGTTAAAATCCAAGATATGTCAAAAATCCCTCTCTCATAGCAGGATGCCGTGCGCACTGGTTAAAGGACTGTAGACTTTTTGTTTCCCATCATTTAAAGGGAACATTTTAAAGGTCATATGACAGAAGCAATGATGAGTAATTGCCAATCGAGTGGTTAGCGGCAAGAAAAAAAGTATGTGTGGAATTTTCTGCTTTAATTACTCATAAAATGTGAGCTGATCTCTATCCAAATCACAAGTAAAGACACACACAATATTTCTGAGCATGACATTGAACATTCACAGTTCTGGTGGAAAAAGTTGTTGAATCCTTGGATTAAATATCTTAATTCAATAACTTTGGCAGCAATTATCTCAGACAAGTGTTGCCAGTAGACCTGCACAATGTCCAGGATGAGTTTTGGACTACTCATCCTCACAGAACCGCTTCAGCTCAGCCAGATTCTCCGGATGTGAACAGCTCTTTGAGGTCAGCTCATGGTGTTGCTGTTGTGTTAAAGGATGATTCTGGGTTATATAAGCCTATTGTGGCTTTTTGTGTAATGCCAACTTCACACTTTTTACCTCCTTTTCAAGGAAATGACGAGGTCACAAGAAGCAAACGTGCTAAGCACGCCGGAGAGCACTACTGCAGTTAATGCAACGTGTCAAATTTCTGCATTTCGCTTTGGGTGCAAAGGATGTTTGAAACGATTCATGTAAAGATCACTTTTAGGAAAGCTGCAAGGAGCTTTGCACTACTCAGAGTGTTACAAACAGATTTGTGTGATGGATCGTTTCCCCTTAAACAAAGGTGGAGAATGCCAAGTTAGCATGACCCACAGAGACACAGCAGAAACATCAGTGGGATATATAGCCTTGGTTTTGAATGAACTGCTCCAAAAGTTGGATTTTCTTTGGTTAAGGTAATTTTGGAGTCGGTGTAGGGTTGGGCAGTCAGCTCCATACTGGTGATCCAACCATGTGATCGCTAATTACCAATGCTGTCGTCACTAGGCGAAGCAGGGAATGGAGAGAATGCATACAGTGTGACTCAAACACAACTACACTACAACAGTGGACTACGTAGCTAGCTCAACATAACCAGGTTTTCTTTGAATTAGCCGGTTAAATAAACCCTAAATCCCCAGTCAGAGGTAACGAGTATCACATCAGTGGTTAGGATCCTGAGATCTGTGTTATCAGACGAACTCTGCCATGTCCTGTGCCACCTCTTTAAACTGAGCCTCAGCCTGGTGAAGGTGCCCACCGCCTGGAAGACATCCACCATCATCCCGGTTCCCAAGACACTGCACGCCAGGGAACCGGCCCACTTCAGACCCGTCGCCCTCACCTCCCACATCATGAAGGTGATGGAACGCCTGGTCCTCAGCCACCTCCGCACCGTGGTGAGCCCCACCCTGGACCCGCTGCAGTTTGCCTACAAGACCGGCATTGGGGTAGAAGACGCCGTCATCTACCTGCTGCAGCGGGCGCTCACCCACCTGGAGTCCGCCGGTAGCGCTGTGAGGGTCATGTTCTTTGACTTCTCCAGCGCCTTCAACACCATCTCGACGGCGCTGCTGCGGGGGAAGCTGCTGGACACGGGGGTGGACCATCACCTCACTGCCTGGACAATCGACTACCTCACTGACCGACCTCAGTACGTGCGACTGCGAGGCTGCCGGTCAGAGGTGGTGGTCTGCAGCACTGGAGCGCCACAGGGCACCGTCCTGTCCCATTCCTGTTCACGCTCTACACTCGGACTTCACTACAACACGGACACCTGCCATCTCCAGAAGTTCTCCGATGACTCGCTATGTTGGCTGTATGTCTGAGGAGGGTGAGCTGGAGTACTGTCAGCCATCAGAGACTTTGTGGACTGGTGTGAGCACAACCACCTGTGTTGAACACCAGTAAGACCAAGGAACTGGTGATGACTTCAGGAGGGGAGCACCTCCCCACACACCGGTGAACATCCAGGGACAGGACATTGAGGTCG
>VVHJ01036263.1:0-12349 GCA_015107715.1 Tylochromis polylepis | reverse complement strand
CCATAGAGTGTGGTCCCCGGTTGAATGTTTGATGTTTGTTGTTTGGGCATGCCTTGTCCAATTTATGACAAACAGGGGGGAGATGTAAGAGTGATGATTATTTGTCATAAAGTGTATTAAGTATATGCTTATCACTGGATGCAGCCAGTACTTTTCCATAGCTTGAAAGTATGACTCAGCACTTTCCCTTGTCTGGAGATGTGCATTCCTGCACGTAAGAAGACCACATACACACAACATATATGTTTAAAGGGCCCACCCATTTCATGTCACAGTCTGAGATTTATGAACACT
This sequence comes from Tylochromis polylepis, assembly GCA_015107715.1. Taxonomy (NCBI): domain Eukaryota; kingdom Metazoa; phylum Chordata; class Actinopteri; order Cichliformes; family Cichlidae; genus Tylochromis; species Tylochromis polylepis. The sequence goes on along the minus strand of VVHJ01036263.1, from coordinate 12,055 downwards.
GATCAATAAAAAGACAGCGCGCCTCGTGGACGGCAGACTTCGCTGAGCATATCAGTGGGGTCTCCCGTCTGCAGCGGTGTGTTTGTCATAAAACTGTATTGTCTTATGTGTGTTCAGTCTACCTTCCACTAGCAAGGGGCGGGGGTGAGCCAGCTGAAAATAGGATTTAAATCCAACACATCATTTTCTGGGGTGCAAAATATTGCCATCATGCCTTTGGTGTCTCCGAGATAAGCCCAAGGTGTTCTTCGGTGAGGGTCCTTGACACAGCAGTCACGCCAGTAACGTGAGTCTCAATAATATGTCATCAGGTTTAGACCCTTGGTCAAGAATGCTTTGGGGTTACATTTGAGCACATTGGGTACCCTTAAAAATGTTCAACATGAAGCTTTAATGTTGCAGTCTTCCTAAAGTTAAAAAGAAATGATCATGTGTCTATGTTATTGCCATTACACAATCAATCATAATAATTTGTAATTTCTTAGCAAGTTGTTTTGCATTTTGGAAAGTCATTACACTTCAAATAAGTGTGAAAGCTGAAGGATGGTTTTCACAACACTTTCTTCGATGTAATTTTCCATGTCCGGGCTGATTTGATCAGTTCAGAAAAGGTCGTTTCAAAGTCTGACTCAAGTCTGAAATCCTTTGAAATTTGTTGTGTTGCAAGTTTTGGGGCTGTAAATTCTGTACTCAATTTTTTTTTCTGCCACTGTGACTCAAGATATCACAGGCACTCTGTTTAAATATGAATGTTTTACTGCATCAGATGGCACAGTCTCAGATGGAAGTGAGTCCTTCCTCTTTTATTTGACTAATGAAGTCTCAAGACTGTTTCAGAAACTGTTCAACAAACTCCTCACAGTCGTTTTTAATCACTCTCAGGGACAGTGTTAATGTGACCGAGGTACTTCTGCCAATCAAGGCCAAACTTACTTCTCCCAGTCTGCTGTCTGTCTTTGTCAATAATCACAAGATACAGACAAAATGGGGAAAAAAATAGTTACAGATGAGATATCCCCCAGAATAACAGTTATTAGTCTTTTAAATTATTTTTAAAAAAAACAGAATAAACCTGAAAAGCCCTGGCGAAAGAGGGCGAACCACACCTCTGAGGCAGAATAAAAGACATAAAAGATGAGAATACATTAAATCCACACGTATAGTACCCATTAGGTTTGTTAGAGTTCTTATATTGTTCAGGGAAATGGGGAGTGTGTACACATAAAAGCCATTTTTCTGAGGTGTTATTTCAGCCGACAACCATCATCTTTAATCATTGTTTTGTGGATTATGTTTTAGCCTCTGTTCTCATCTTGATAGATTTTTCTGCCTATTGAAAATGCAGCATTTATGCAAATTTAAAAGCACTTCAAGGAAACACTGTTTGGGCCGTTTGGTAATGATTTGTTCTGTTTTTATGCTGTTCCCAAGGAGAAGTCGAAGGAGGAAATCATTTGTCTGATGTGCGTCACAACACCTCAACCGGCAGATGTTCACATTTAACAAAAAAATTTTTTTATGAGGTTCATAAGAATGCAAATACACCGTGCTCTTTATTATGTGGAAATAAACACAGCTCCAAAGTCCACTCATCTTGTTGAGCCTGCAGATGATCTAGATCTAAGACCCAGCTAATATGCATTTAAAAAAAAAAACCTTATGGATGTAAATCAAATCCAAAGTATCCTCACAAAAGGGACGGTAATTTGAAAATGACTCCCTTACACAAAAGCAGGCCCTCATTCATGAACAGATTACTGAGTTGTTGGTCTTGATTTGTGAATGGATCTCAAATGCAAAGAAGAGCAAGACATCATTGGAATGCTCAAAGCAGACATGTGCTCACTAGATTCACAGCAGTAATTTGGAGGAAAAGGTGTGCACCTGAGTTTTGATGTGAAAGCCTGTAAAATGCTTTTGGAAGCAATCTGCAAGCAGCAGCATTTGGACACCAATGAGGAGGCATGAGGAAATGTTTCTTTTTTGTTGCCTCTCTCTTTAGAAGCAGAACTACAAGCAGAGGTGGCAAATGTACAGCTGTTAAAAGTCAAAGCAGTGATTCAAATTATTTACTCAAATAAGAGTAAAAAAGTACAGACTATGAAAGGTACTCAAAGTAAGAAAGTAAAAAGTAGCACTTTAAAGGATATTTAGGTTTAGATGATTTAATAATATAATAATAAAATAATAATACTAACTTTAAAAAAAAAATTGCTTCCATACCTAAACAGAAAAAATAGTATACTCAGAGGTTAAAGTTGGATTTAGAAAGTGGTTCTAATGAATTTAGTAGATTTACACAACTGAATTCAACAATTATGCATATAAGCAGATGTTTCATGGTTTCCATTCCCTATACTGACAGTATACTGGTTATACTGTCTTTATACTACACAGTATACAGTTGATATAAAAGGATGAATTCAGTGAATAAAACTAAGTATCTTCAGCTTAAATTCTAATTAATCTTTGCTACACTTGATGTAGTCTAGCGCTGACTGTGAACACCACAGCCACTGTGCACGAGTCCAGCACGGTGCTTTACTGTAAATTCATCACAGTGCTGCAAGCTATCCTGTACAAACTACTGAGTATTTGAATAAAACAAACTTATACCTCCGTTTGTTTTGCAGGACATTTCACAACATGAAAAAAACATAGCTTAATGTAAAGATCCAATATCTGATTGGACATGACACGTATGCTTCAAATTTCCAGTTTATCAAATATGACTGAGCAGTCCTTAGCTTTAAATATAACCTCTTTTCTTCCTCTCCTTCCTGTCTCTCCTACATCTCTCTCCATCTCTGAGTGATTTTAAGTCTCTTTCTTTTCTCTCCCCAGGAAATAAAGCTGGTGTACCTTTAGCTAGCAGGCACAATGTGTGGCAAGTTGCACACGAGCAGCACGTTTGCTGATATTTTTTGAGCTGTTAGAAAAGTTGCATTTGAAATTACCTGCCACTTAAAAAAATGTTACTGCCTTTATGCGCGCTCCTCTTCTGCAGCTCTACTTAGATGCTGTACCACGACCACAGCTTATGGCCATCTGCGCCACAAACACCATTCTGGATGGTTCTGGCTCAGTTTAATGGTGCATAAACTATATCTTTTTACATCTTTAAGCTTCAGTGATGGATACACTAATAGGATCGTGTTACTGTTCCCTCCATGTAGGCTCAAATCGGTTTGATGTTTGAAGCGTGAAATAAAAACTTTGATCAAATGTTATAAACCTAAAGTAACAAGTCTGTTTTGAAAATGTACAGAATAAAAAGTATAGATATTTGTGTTGAAATGTAGGTTGTAAAAGTAAAAAGTTGTAAATACTGAAGTATTAAGAAAATTCTACTTAAGTACAGCAACAAAGTATTTTTTTCTTCATTACTTCCCACTGACTACATTCAAAAGCTTTGAATTCAGGTGTGCAGTCTCTCTGCTTTTTTCCCATTTCCCCTCATTTCAAGCAGAGAAGATGGGCCTCGACTTTTATGCCATCCCGATGTTCTCGTGTCACAATCCATTCAAACATGACTGAAAGACACGATCACAGCCGAGGAGACCTTCATTTTTAAATAAAGACAGAACAGACAGCAAAGTTGAGGTGGCTCCTTGGTCAGATGAGTCATAGTGAGGCTGATACTAATGTTAGAAAACAAAGCGCTGGCAGATGTTGCTGAAACCACAGTCTGACAGAAAGTTGAACAGTTCAATCCAAGTAAATCAAACCCACTGCCCTTTAAAAATGTTTAACAAGCAACTGTAATCGTTTGTTCTTGTCTCTGAGATTTAGTCAGTGCGCACAAAATCAGCACTGAATGATAGTGTGAGACTAAACCATAAAAATAACAACATTCTTTGAAGAAAAGTTAACAATTTTTCTGAAATGAAAAGGAAATAATAGGAAAAAAGAGACAGAATTCTTTCAGGTTTTAGCCTCTTCCACGTCCTAAAATAGACAGAAATGCTCAAAAATAGCTTAATGCAGAAATAGCAATACAAGATGTTGCAGTGATAAGAGAACTCATAAATGAGAAGGCAGCTCATCGTGATGACCTTTCTATTGTTTGGTATTTAAACACCTCAAATATTCCTTTATTTCCGACAGTAATTAAAGAAGACACTGACCTGTCACTATAGCAACCCACAACCCCTCAATGTACCAATGTGAAGGTGTTCACCAAGTAGACTGGAAGACCATACATCATTTAACATACATTTAAACAAATTGTAATAAACACTGAAATGTACTATAACAACATAAACAAATAATAAAATATTGCACTTTCACTTGTTTTTACTGCAGTACAAGCATTTTAAAAGAACAAAGAAAACAAATTTAATATATAAAAAATACAATACTATTGCATTATAAGTTAATACTCCACCCTAGGGTTGCTTCTTGATCCTAAATAATTTCTTTAAATTTTCTAAATGATGGAATTTTGTGTGTAGTACGTAAAATGAGTCAAATCCAAGCAGCATCCTGTGTTTATGCCCCCCCAAAAAACTGCAGTTCCTCTTGTGGCCACTTGAGGCTGGCTCTAAAATAGAGTCAGCCCCATAGAGTCTCATCTTAAAATGTCCATTTTTACAGCATTAAAAAGCATATTTACAGACTGATATCAAAATGGTTTGAGGTGCTGGAAACAAATCATTCATTGCATATCTCTTTAAAGCTAATGGCTGTTCACTTGCAGAAACTCCAGGCTCTGTTGTATTTACTACTAGGTGATATGTCAATCAAGAGTATCCTTCACTCTCTTGGTATTGGCTTGCTTTGCCAGGGAGGCAACATGTACACAGTATGTATGCAGCTTTAGGGGCAGGGCCACTTAACATGATAAAAATCTTAGAGACACGATGTTCACTATTACTCACTATTATCAGGTTGTTCTAAAAGTTCCCTGTAAAGTCTTCAGTTGATCCAAAATGCAGTGAGAGTATTGACATGGACCAGAAAGACAATCAATTTTCTCCAATGTTAGCGTTTCTTCAATCAAATTGAACTGAACCACAGAGCAGTTTAGATTGGGGAATTTTGTGGGTAACGAGGTTCTATTTCTTACCAGTTGACCAAGCATATTAAATCAGTAAGTCACTGGCAAACACTGCCAATTAAATTTAGATATTTTAAGGTTTGGAACAAAGAAATCTCACCTTATGGTGGATGTAAAAAATCCAATGAGATGTTAGAGAAATCAAGAAAAATGTTCTGTAGTTCTGTTCTGTTCTGTAATTGTACGTTTTTCCATATATTCTGCTACTAGAGGAGAACAGTTATGAATGTGAAGTGTGAAAGGAGGCTGACAATGTTTATTGGCAGCTTGAATCTTTTTGTGTTCTTAAAATTGAAAACTAAAGTATTGACCTCGGTGGAGGATGGGCTTTTTGAGTGCCTTTCTCAGTTTTCTTTAAGACATAAACAAAGCACTGAAAAAATGCAGCTGAAAAAGACAAAGAAAGAAACAGTTAAAGCTAAGCACAACGAACACTGAAAGTTAAAGACCATTGTGCATTCACAAAATGACATTAAAGGTGATTGTGGCATTTTCATGGCCAAAGGAGGGGAAAAAATCAATATGGCTGGTACTGACTGACACAATTATCCTGTGCTGTCACTGAAAACAGAGACTGGGATTTCAGAGTGATTAGTGACACTCCTGTGGGCTTGGGCAAATCTTTCACGTTGCGCATTGTCAGCCAGTGAGACAACATTTCTCTCTCCAGCTAATTTAAGATAAATACCAAAAGTACCAGTCCAAACATTGTGATGATGGAAAACCAAATGCTAATTCTTTTGCAGAAATGTGTTGGCTAATTTACATTTTGAGCCATTTTAAATACACTCTCATTGCATAATCTTCATTTTCTAATAGCCCCAATATATTTATGTCTTAATGTTCTTTCTCATGAGGCCTTTTTTTTTCTTTTTCTTTCTTTCTTCTTTTTCTTTTTGTTGTTGTTGTAACCTTGGAAGGTAATTTACCAGCTGCTTATCTTCACTCACCAGCTTGTATTCAGGTCAGTCCCACATGTCAAACTAAGGTGAGATTGCTCACTGTTGGATGCTGGAACAAAGCTTTGTAATGTAATAGCGAATTCACAAAAAAATCATTACAATTTGATGTAGCTTTGTAGTGTGAATATGTAGTTAAATTCTATGAGTGATACAGATAGCATCATCTACTCATTACAGAGAAATGCAAGACAGCAATATTAGGAGAGAAAAAAAACGTTTCTGGCAGTAAATTAAGACATGGAATTAATCCACAGTCTGACTGAGTGTAGAAATTCACCTCATAAAAAGAGACAACATTATTATCCCTATATATTAAATATTTTGTCTTTCATTATAGTGTGATACCAGAAAGAATTCTCAACAAAATGGAGCCTGGTCTGATGGCTGTGTTTATAAGTTAAATCATGCAAAAAAAAACGACCCAGCTGACTTTCATTAGATTTTGTGGAGAGGTGTGGCATGAGCAAAGGATGAACCCATTATGTGTCAGCAGGATCCAGATCACTTTCTTTAAAATTGTCAAATAAAGTGTTGACCTCAGTGGAAGACAGGCTTTTTGAGCATCTTCCTAGTACAGAAGTATTTTTGAGTTTTTTGACCTGCCACTGTAGCAAATGCACAGTTTAGGACATGGTAGCTGTAGCTCAGGTGGTAGCGCAGGTCACCTACCAACTGGAAGGTTGGTGGTTTGATCCTAGTCTGCTCCAGTCTACATGCCAAATCAATGACATGTTGCTCTCTGATGCATCCATCGGAGTGTGTGTGTGAATGTTAGATGGGAAGCGCTTACAAATAAAAGTGCTTGTGTGAATGTACAAGTTGTGTAAAGTGCTTTGAGTGCTCAGATTGAGTAGAAAAGTGCTATATAAGAACCAGTCCATTTACTTGCTTAGAACTGGCCAGTGACGAGGGCAAGCACATTGAAATGGTGTGCAACAAATTACTTTTACCCATGAGTAATTAAGTAGCATACTGTGTTACTTTTAAGAAAAGTGTTACGACTCACACTGATCACAACCAAGAGCATGCAATTAATTTCCATGAATGTAATTTCTTTATTGTTGCTTAGCAATGGTGGTGACTCTCAAAATGAAGCCAGTGAGAAACCAATGACAATTGACAGAGAGAATCGATAAGGAATCGAATCGATAAGTGATATCAGTAATGGAACCAGAATTGCAAAATTCTTATCGATTCCCATCCCCACATGGTATGCTTAATTCTTCTACAGTGGAAGCATAAACATGCATAAACACTAAAAAGCACCTCAATATGATAAACTTTTGGTTTTACCTTCAGTGCCTGAAAAAAAAAAAGTGTTGAGCAGTTCCTTTTGTCCTCTGCATTTCCAAGATGGTAAAAATTAAGAGCCAGATGTGTATAGCACTCCACACTTGATGGTGTGAATGTATATGTACAAACAGTAGTCTAAGCATGGAAGCACATGATTGGAGACGTGGCACCAGATGCTGAAATGGAAGCAGCTATATGAAACTTAGCTATTGTAAATATGATGCAGTTTTTACACCTGTGTTTTTTCTTATTGGGACAAGTCCAGATAGCAGGTGCTGGAGATCACCTGGTAGGACATAAAACATTTAGCAGTAGATGAAGAGCGGATTGCTGAAAATGCTGAAACTAACTGCTGATGAGGAACCGCCAGCATAAGCAGGTGAATGAACTGAGCAGTTCCAACATGCAGTTCAAATCTAGACTGATAGCTGCTGAAGCAGAGCTAGGGCTTGGTTCAGGTGGCAGGAAACCCAAAGTTGAGGTTTGGGCTGTAACTGGGCAGACTCAGACAAGGCAAGCGATCCAGGGAGTTCAGCTAAGCCAATGTGGACATCAGACGAGAAAGGAGATTGGATAAGAAATGATGAATCATTTACTGCAGCAAAAGGAAAACAGGAAACAAAGTGGGCTGAATATTGAAGTCACAGAAAATACTATCAATATCTGGCTGAAACTGCAAGTGCTTGGTAAAGCAGAGACTTTGCTCCGGGGACCAGGGGGTAGCAGAGCAGATCACTGGAAAGAGACTTGATTGCAAAAGTGGCTAATGGCTGGTGGGCCTGTGTTTAGGTACCAGGCACCTGCCTCCAATCCTGGAATCTCACATGAGGGGGAGAAAGAGAGATGCTGCAAGCAAAACATGTTTTCAAACACCATACTGAGAAAGGAACATGGAGTCTTCATGTCAGGCCAACACTAATTAGCTGGGTCCTGCTTGCTCCATGAACTCACTAATCAAGTGTTTGCACACTTCCTATCAGTGTAACAAGAGGGAAGATGTACAGAGTCAGCCTCCTGATGTTCTGGACCTGTGACTGATGAAGTGCATCACCACAAATCAGAAGCCTCTCACTGTGTCTCTGCGGGACATATGCCTACTTATTTCTCCCTTTAGGGTGTAAGTGCAGAGGAAGGATACATTTATAGATCATGTCTATCAGGCTCAGACCACAGTGTAGTACGGCTGGTGTATTACCAGCGATTTGCCCCGGGTTAAAAGGGCCGCTAACTTTTTTGAAGGGCATGTTATGTTTTGTGCTCAGTTTGGGGCCAGCTTTTTTTATTTCTGGTCATTGGCATTAAAATAAAACATAATGGAAGAACTTTGATTACTTGAGCTCTCCATCAGTCAGAAAAATTAAATCTGTGCTGCCATGATAATGAGTATGTGGCAGTGCCATGTATTTTTGCCCCGAGGATGTATTCCAATGGCTCGAGTGATACTCTGACATTTCGTCCAGTACTTCAACAAGGATAGAATTTGTGGTTTTGAACAGGTGGACTAATTAAAAAATTACAGATTTACACAAAATGAGATGTGGTACAAAGGTTTATACTCTGTTCAAGATGAATTCTAATAACCTTGGCGATCCCCTGACTTTTCATCTAATGCCGTCACTCATCGTTCATAATTTAAATCATGAGCAGTCGTTTAAAGACCTGATGCCATCCCCATCTGTCTGCGCTTGCATTCGGTACTAATAATAAAGCATGCTAGACTGTGAACCAGAGTGCATATTACCTGTTCTGATGCTTTTATCTGTAATATGCCAGTTTAATCTGCATGAATCACAGCATCACAGATGGATTACTACCCGTGGACTCTTGTTTCAACTTTGTTTTAAAACCAAACCCTCCAAAACTGCTCATTCATAGCCATGACCAGCCAATAAAAGTGTTTTAGATTGCAACGAAATCATTGCTGTATGTATGTTTAAAAGCACTCTATTCTAGTTTGCTGTCAGGAGGCCATGTTGGCTTCTCTGCACTGCTGTTTCCCTGCTTGTTAATTAGGCAATCTACCCAGCAAGCTGTCCATTATCCGGCAATTGAAATTAAATCTTTAGAACCACCAAAAATACTCTATTTCCCCTCAAGGACACATTTTAGTTCACTAAGTCAATTATCATATGCATAATTATCTAGGTGTCCTGTGCCCCATCTGTCTTTACTCCACTGATCTGTGCCTTTTGCCTCCCTCAAACCTGTCTATGAGGTCCTGACACTTTTTAAAACTAATCTTTATGTATGGCTGCCATCGCGAGCATCTGAATACATTTACAAGTCTAATGTATGCAGATCGAGACTTCTCTTTCTTATTGAGTCTCACGGTGAATGTTGAATGACGGAACAGGACCTTTCGTAAATGCAGTCAAGCAGGGACGTTGGAAGCAAACACGACAGCGTCTCTCTCATCATAATATACGTCAGACTAGATTTAGGGGACTTCTTTCAGAGATATGACTCAAAAGCAGATCAGGTCTGACAAGGCTAATTTTGTACTGTGACACAGCAAGACATTTTGGATTTTTCTTTCCAGTATCAATAAAGTCTTATACCTCCATTTCTATATTGATATTGTTACTGAAAGGAGAAAAGAAAAAAATTTTCAGAAGAAGCTTTTGAGGCATTGCTTCCCTGAAGAAGTTATTAAACCAGTGTCAGAAGATGTGATGCAGTATAACAGAAACAACAATTAAAAGAGTGAGAAAGTATTCACATTGAAACTAAATAGAGAGCTTCAGTCCTGAGCCCCAATCCTGATCAGAGCTCATTGTGTTTAAAACTTCTATTTCTTAACTTTTATACCTTTTATGACTTTTATAAGAGTTTGGGCCATGCCATGATCTGGTGACTCTGGAGTACAGTTAACTCATTGTTATGCTCAAGAAACCAGTTTGAGATGATTTGAACTCTGTCACATGGTGTGTTATCCTGCTGGAACCAGCCATCAGAAGATGGGGTGCCAAGAACAAATCCTCCACACACTATTACACCACAACAAGCAGCCTGAATGGTTAATAGATAGTCCAGTTTTGGTGAGCAAGTTAAAGCCTCAGTTTCCTGTTCTGAGATGACATGAGTGGCACCCGGTGTGGTCTTCTGCTGCTCTAGCCAATCTGCTTCAAGGTCTGACATGTCTTGCATTCAGAGATGCTCTTCTGCATACCTTGATTTTAACGAGTGGTTATTTGAGATACTGTTGCCTTCCTATTAGTTTGAAGCAGTGTGGCCATTCTTCTCTGATCTCTAGCATTAACAAGGCATTTCCCCATGAGAACTGCCACTCACTGAATAGTTTCTGGATATTTTCTCTTTTCCAGACCATACTCTGGAAGTCTTGGAGATAGTTGTGTGGGAAAATCCCAGTAGATCAGCAGTTTCTGACCGTCTAACACCAACAACCATTCCACTTTCAAAGTCACTTGAATCATCTTCCTTCCTCATTCTCATTCTCACTTTGAATTTCAGCAGGTCATCTTGACCACATCTACATGCCTAAATGAATTATTCTGCTGCCATGTGATTGGCTGATTATCTATTTGCATTAATGAGCAGCTGAACAGAAGTAAGTCATAAATTGGACGGTGAGTGTAATTACCTATAGTTACTTGAATACATTTACATATATTAAGATGCAGATGTAGGTGCTAATTCTCTGCAGAGTGTGATTTTTTTCTTCTTGAGTTAAAAATTATTATTCTTCTTCTACCAAAACTTTATTTGTACAACTCCAAAGTAAAGGTAAAGACTTTAACATGCCAGAAACGGCTTTCTACAAACAGATTTGATTGTTCACCTTTCTGTCATAATAATTCAAACTCCTGCTGCAATGTCAACAGTCACAGAAATAGCCTGTTTAAGTGACTCACCGCAAACTGCTTTATGCTCGTCTGTATTTTGGTGCGACCCAGTGCAGAAAGTGATTTATTGTGGCCCTGTTTTTTTCGTATGAATGTGGACTGACGGGCACTCATTGGACACTTTTGATGACCTGTCTGTTATCCTGCATTATAAGAATCATAACTGCTGCAGGGGAAGCTACAAAGAGAAGACATTTGTTCTGCTGACTGACAGCTGGTTCACTCTGTACTGAAAAGTTTTACTTCTCTTGCGTGGTGATCACAGCACAGAGTTCACAGATCTTACAGAAAATGATTCCAGTGTGACTGGAGGTAAGAAGAGAGAAAAACAGAAATGTGTAAATGGATTAATAGGCGAATAAATCAAGATTTTAGGTGGTCTTGATGTGGTTGTTTAGTGTTTGATAGATTGTTTTGCACAGAGTTAGGTGCACAAAAGACTTTACAAATATGCAAAACATGACAAAAGAAAAATCAGCTGCACTCTCGCACCAATTTTACCTAATTATTGCACCACAAAACAATTCCCAGCATGCCTATTCTTCATCAGACCTGCTCCACCCCCCTTTTTCCTTGCTGTGAATGTGCATGCATGTAGTTTCTTTGGACATGTGTCCGACTTTTTTACACAGTTCTGCACAGACATAAAGGACTGCAGACAAAGTTCTCCTGGCTAAGATGTTCTTTGATGTGCTCTACCGCTTGAATTAATTACAAGTAAGAGGATGGTGAAAAGGACACAAGTGGGTAAATACAGTATTGCCATAGATTTGTAGCAAAAAATGAAAAAATGTCCCATCCCTGAACTCACTGGGTTGTTAGGATGTGCATGGACTGAAAGGCATATAATCTCTGCTTGTTCCAGTGGAGATGTTCGG
>VVHJ01036262.1:0-11956 GCA_015107715.1 Tylochromis polylepis | reverse complement strand
CCGCAACCAGATCCTCCCGGGAGTTGGGCCACCACGAAGCCACCTGGTTCCCAATAGGGGGCTTGTGAGTTCAAGCATCCATGGGCTAAAAGTTCTCCACGCCAGCTCTTCTCTTCTGTTCTGCATAGGTGTGTTTGTGCCTGAGAGGAGGAGGAGGAGGAAGTTGATGAAGGATGAAGAGGGGAGGGAAGAAATGGTCAAGGATAAGAATGAGCAGGAGGTAAAATGCACTTCTGAGCCCTAGCCATGAACATTTTCACTGCAGACCCTAATCTGACATTTAAATAAGTGTCTCCTGCTTAATTTGACTGCGTCTATGTTTTGTAAATTGCCTCTGCAGGTGTCTGTTTGTAGTAGGTAATGGAAACCAGATGCTGTTTGACCACTAACCTTTTTTTTCCTCCACGATTCCTAATTCATAAGCTACCTACCTCCTCTTTCTCTCTCTCTCTCTCTCTGGCTGTTTACTGGCTCTGACACGGTTGCTGCCAGAGAGAGCAGAACCCTAAGCATGAGCTCTGTTTGGTGCAGGCTTCTTCTTCCTTTTGTTTTCCCTTTTTTGAGCCATTCATCCCCCCCATTTCTCCTGGAAATATCACTGTAAAAAGCTGGACATTTTACATCAGTGGAAATGACACAATTAAAAAGTTGACAAGAAGTAAAATGGGACACTGATAGTGCTTCATGTCACCACTGTGATACCTTTGGGCTCACTGCCACCAATAACAGTGATTCCTATGAAATTAAACTGAACTATCAATTTGAAATGACGTCCTCTTTGTGTCCTTGTGACTTGCACTTTTCTCTGATAGTGCTCCAGTCTCTTCCTGCCTGTCTCCCTCTCTTTCTCTTTCCCTGAAGGTGGCTCAATCAGATGACAACAGTGGCTGTCTGCTGTTGTCAAAAGACATTTCAATTTGGCGGCCCTCCCACGAGTCCGGGCACATTACCACTTCAAAAGGCTGCGAGTCCCCAGGTCGCTCCCAGTGAGGCTGGCCTAGTACACACCCCAACCACCCCCACCCCCATCCCACTCCAACTCCAACCTGCTGTTCAGCAATGCTGATGAGGGCCCAGGCCCCGTTAAGCACGCTTGTCTCTCCAATCTAAACAAGATTCTGTGAAGGAGGAGCGGGAGGGTGCTTTATTATTCCTCAGACTAGAACAATGTTTTTATTCAGGTTAGGCGGGTGTTTAACATTTCAGCAGAAGACACATTAACTTTTAGGCTAAATTCAAACAAATTTATTATCTGTTGACTTGAGTTGTAACTTATGTAGCATTTTCATATATGTTTCCCATGTTTTCCATCTATGTGGATCTATGTGCCAGGCAAACTTTAAACTCATTGAACCTTAGTTAAAGGAGGAAGGCGAAGGAGAACTCACCAGGATAAAAAGGGTGAATCTGGTGAGCAGTGGAAACAAAATGATTTTTATTCTAGTCATTATAACAGAAAGTAAACAAAGAAATTATTTGTGATTTTTGCTAACTAAAATCAGGCTCTCATTCAGGGGATTCTCCTAATGAGCTAATCAGCCCACGAAACCAGCTCCCCAGGTCCGCAGACCAGTGATCACACGAACTCCACCTGTCCTTCAGGATGGTTTTGTTGTTCTGCTTCAACTGCGGCACCTTGTCTGTGTATTCAGAGATGATTAAAGACCCACGGTCACTGACAACCAGTGCTGGAAGGAGATTCCTTATACAGCTAGCAAAATGACATCTTTTCTCAGAGTCAAAAACAAAGGTTCAAATTAAAATCACCTAAAAACTACATTAAGCTTTGGGCTCCGTGCCCTGATAAAATATGTACCCATCATATTGTATGGTTGCATGTGTCCCTGAATCTATACACAGAGGAAAGAAGTGCAACATTAACACAGCCTACAATAATCACAATAACTTCTAATATGCTAATATGTCTATTTTTTATTCTTTATTTAGAGCCCCATTAATTCATACCACAGCAACAACTATTCTAGCAAGTGTCCACAAATAAAAACAGCACAATACATCCGACCTTTAGCCTAGAGACAACCGACAAATAAACTGAATAAAACAACACAGTGAAAATCAATTCGTCCCTCCAGCTTGTACAGCAAACAGTCAAACAAACATTAAAACTATTTCAAAATATTACAGGTTAGTGCCCTACAGAAATTACAAAAGTTATACATTTTCACATCCTGTTCATGTATCTTAAAAGGAATGAAGTCGATTTTTACTTATTTTCAAATATATATATTTAAAGATTCAAAATTTCTCTATGAGTTTATGCACCTCTCTGCATTTAGTCATTAGTTGTTATTAATCTTTTCCTCTGTTCCACAGTGTGTCTTCTGTCTTGTCTCTCTCCCCTCACCCCCAACCGGACACAGCAGATGGCTGCCCATCCCCGACTGGTTCTGCTGGAGGTTTCTTCCTGTTAAAAGGGACTTTTTTCTTTTCCACTGTTGCCAAGTGCTGGCTCATTATTGTAGGCTTTTTACCTCACAATATATTGTCTTGAAGCAACTGTTGTTGTGATTTGGTGTTATATAAACTAAACTGAATTGAACTGAATTGGGCTTATTCCACAAGGGCTGGTAGGGGCTGGTCACCAGTCCAATACAGGTTCGGTTGGACATTTTAGGCAGGTTACAAGAGGTGCACAAACATTTCCTGTCAGTTTCATGAATACCTTACTATTGTTTTTAAACGTGAATGTTTTAATATAACCAAGTATACTGAAAGAGTGAGGTGTTGGGGTAGCTGAAAAAAGCAACAAGAGTCATCTGAATAATCTTGCAGATTAATTTCAGGGCTATTTTTGCACTGTTGATGTTCTCTAACCATCTGTCACCTTGTTTTTAATTAAAATTTGAGACACAGATCTTTGTCTCTTTGTCAGTGCAGGTTGTATCCTCTGTTGTTATCGTTTTGCATTTTCTTTAAACCATACAGTGATTTTTCTCTTTGTCTCGTGTTTCTTAATGAACGCACATGCAAAATCTGTTTAACAGCTGACAACAGCCATTAACTGGCATTCTGTCTAATAGCATCCGCAATGGATCAAGTTCATGTTTTTCAAGTTATCGTACGCAGCTCTCCATTTACACAGCGAAGTGAGATTCTTTTTTGATGAGTTGTTTATTTAGTGAAGCCCATTTAGTGACATGGACACATTGAGCACTGCTAACGGTCGCACTTATGTAATGTTCTTGTTGTTTTGGAGACAGGATATCAGAAATCTATTTTACCATATTCCCCTTTGTGCCTTTGTCAACACACTGTCGGTGTTAATCTGGATCAGCAAAAGTCACAGTGGCACATTCGTGTGCATGAGTCCTCACTTGAACTGTGTTCCTCAAAGGTGAGCCTGCAGGCCATAACATTCCCCGTACCGAACTGAAGACATCAGCCAAGACCCTAAAGTGTAATATAACATATAAATGACTCGAGGTATTACCTGTAGCGCAAAGACATGAAATGAAGAAGTAGCTCCCTCAGTGCAGTGAGAAGATTGATTTGTGTTAACAGAGAGTTGAGTATATACTTCCGTTGTTCCACTCTGTACATTTTTGTTTTGCTCTTTAAATGAGCATGTGCAGCTTCTCTTGTAATGTCGCAGAGAGAGTAATAAAGCCTTGCAGTGACTAAATCAGACATTACGGAGCTTGGCAGGGAGCTGACAGTGAGTGAAATGGCACTGTTGTCTGAGCTGACTGACACTCTCGGCGCTGCCATGCATCACCACCACTTTAATGTTGCGTACTGCTGTTGAACGGTTCTGTAGGGTTTGATCGGGGTTAATGGCAAGTTAATATGGCAATGAAATATTTAGTGTTCACACATCCTTCAAGCGTGCCCCCTCTGGGCTTTTGACTTGGCTGTTGCAGGTCTTCTAAATCAGTGAGTGAACTGAGTCCTGAGGTCCTTTTCCTCCAGGTGTAGGCGTGTGAAATGAAAAGCAGCATAACACTGTTAAGAAATCCTGAAAACTGAGATTAGTTGTTATTTGACTTATGTGTATTAAAAAGAAAAACATGCTCAAAAATAAATTGGACTAAAATGAGATTTTAGCTGAACTGGTGAAAGCTCATTTACATCCTGCTACAGAAGACCTTCAGGTAAAACTACACTGTGCAACCATATTCAGGAACAATGTGGCCTTTGCAACAATAACGCAAGTCTCACAAGTCATTTCTGGAGGGTGGGGCATTTGCTGTTCCCATGAGTGCGTGGTCCGTGAGCAGATGTGAGCTTTGCCCAGGTGGTAGCCAAGCCATGTTTCCAGGAAATTTGTTTTATCCCCCCAAAAGTCTACCTTTCCTTGAAATATAATGTCATTAATAGGACTGACTGTCTTATTTGTCATATATCTGACATGTTGACAGCTTTCGTCCTATATCGGGCGTGGTCTGCTGATGCACTCTAAGATCAAAACATTAGTAATCAATTGTGTAGCTGTACAACTGATGAAACGTCATATCTTCTCATATGCTAGTTGTCATTTCAACATCACAAAGATGATAATTAAAATGATTAAAATGCTGTCTTCAAATGAATTTAAATTAATTCAGTTTTATTTATACAGCACCAAATCACAACAACAGTCACCTCAAGGCGCTTTATATTGTAAGGTAGACCCTACAATAATATATACATACATAAATGAAGCACACGGAGTCCCTGCATCAGTGCTGATCAGCACATCTGATCGCATGAGTGTTATGGAAACTAAAACCAAGTAAATCAGGAAGGAGAAACATTTTGTTCTCTTTTCACTGATGATCATGGGACAGAAAGGCAAAGTTGAGCCATGTTGATAATTTTGAGTCATAGCATTCTATTTTTCTTTACCTTTGCATCACTGAATGCTAAAAACTTCAGCATTACTTCTTTTGTGGATAATTCCCTAAACTTTCCTCTGGTCAACTGTCTGTGTAACTCCTGTTATAAGCGAACATGACTGTATGTTCACACAAACCTGTTTTTATATCCCCACTGGGTCACTTATTGACCTAATGCATTCAGTACCAGTACCATCACAGCTTAATCCCTTTCCCTTAACTTAACCCCTGACCTGATTTCCAAAAAGCAGTCTAGACCCACAAGGACCTCAATTTGTGCCCCCACAGTATTCCAGCTAGTGTTGTAAAATCAACAACTAAATGTGCTGACTTTAGGTAGGTATAAAAAGTAGGAACCAACCCAGATCTGTGGTAGAAATGGAAATGTGAAGCTCTGCTCAGTGCTTTGCCTTTCTATATCCAGCTTTATGCTGTGCCCATGCTGTGCAGGAGTTGCAAAGGGGAGATGTGAGGGTCGTCGGGTTGTTTCTAGTTTTAGACATGTCTCCTGCTTCCTCTCTCTCCCTCCCTCCCCCCTTCTATGTGAATGTCTCACTCCAAGTGAGGTGTGATCTCTCTCTCCCTCTCTTTCTCGCTCGGCTTTTGTGCGGTGCACCCTGGCGGGACTGACGATCAGACGCGGGCATGGGAAAGCGGGGTTGTGGCCTTGTGCCGTGGGGCCTCTCACCTCCTAGCTCTCTCCTCCTTTTCCTCCCACCTCCTTCTCTACCCTCTGGTCGACTGATAAGAGTCAAATGAAAGACCTTCCTTTCCTCGGGTGGTGGGAACTCTGATGATAAGGTGGGCGATGTGGCAGCTGCTGGACCTTCTCCAGGGAACAGGGAGTTCTCAGACTCCTCTGATACTGTTGTGCAGAGGGAATGAAGGTTGCAGGGCATGCATTTGCATGTGTTCATTGAGCATTTGTGTGCAGGCGTTAGTTTGAAATCCTGAATAAATGTGGCATTTTTCTCATGCAGCAATGTCACAGCTTGTCAGACAAAAAAAAAAAAAAACCCTTCCCTCAAGTTTCATTCAAACAAAACCTAGCTCCCAAAATACATTAACCTCAAACTCCCTGCTGCATCCTTGAGTATCTTACAGTGGCAACACAACACTGTGTATCTGATGAAGGTTAACCAAAACACAGGTCACGATGGCCCTTTGTGCCTCGACCTTGACTTGCTGTAGCTCTCAGTGGTTCCGGGAAGAGCGCTGAAATGCACTGTGAAGGAAAACGAGTGGTTAGCTCATGTACATTTTTCTCAAGTCCTACGAACAGTCAGAGTAATTACTCAAGTCAGAGTGAGTGATAAATCACTTTCAGACATATTCTGCCTCAAAGATTTGTCCTTGAATAACTGTGTGGCTTTTGGGGCTAAGAATAATAAAAAAAAAAGTTGTCAGTGATTCCTTTTATAGTCTTATTAACAAAAATATAGACCGTGTCGTGGGAGGCTACTCATTAATATGATCTCTTATCTTGAGAAAATTAAAGTAACAGAACATGAAAGTTGGCACAAGAACTCAAGAAGTGAGAGAACGCACATATCTTC
Organism: Tylochromis polylepis; assembly: GCA_015107715.1. Taxonomy (NCBI): domain Eukaryota; kingdom Metazoa; phylum Chordata; class Actinopteri; order Cichliformes; family Cichlidae; genus Tylochromis; species Tylochromis polylepis. The sequence goes on along the minus strand of VVHJ01036262.1, from coordinate 5,565 downwards.
CAGCTGTGTGCTCACATCCCCGAGTGTGTCTCAGCCCAGCTGGAATACCAAATTTAACGTGATTCTGCCGGCTTTACCTCTATTTTCCAAGGTTGTTGTCTGTGTTAAGGGGAGGGTAATGAGCTGTCAATCAAATGACCAGGGTTTGATTCATGGGTAGCTTCCATGGAGGACAGAGTTATTTCTCCAGTGAAACCTGAAATGCGATGACAGCTGATGAAGGAAACAAACAGCCACATTTGCATCACTGTATTGTTTTGTGTGTGTGTGTGTGTGTGCGTGACCTGCCATCATCTATTCAGTTTGACAGAAAATGTGATTATCGCTACCTCTTGTGTGGTTTTCTGTAGGGAAAGGGAGACGAGATGTGCGTGTGCAGCTGGGCGGCGGCTCACGCGAGGAGTCTGTGGTCGTCTTCATACCCTGCTCTCAGCTGGATGCGCCTCATGTGTCCCTGACACTTTCTCTCATTATTAGATACACCGCTTCCTGCTGGGGGAGGCCAGGCGTTGGTGATGCTGTCATGCACAAACCTCCAGTCAAGGTGCCTCGTGCACATGTTCTCACAGTGCACAGCCACACACACACACACACATAGGTAGCTTTAGAGGCGGACAGATGTAATATATTTATCAGCTCCTCACTGCTACATGAAGGAGGTGTTAGATTGTGGTCTGGAGAAGAGGAACTCAAAACTTCAGGATCCACTTTTCAGCTAATAGCTGTCCGATCTGTGTGAAATATCAAGATGATGACGACAGGTGTAAAGTGGCTGTTCACTTTTCCTAGACCAGCACAATAAAGAGTGCTGCACATAGAGAAAGTCCCTCTGCAGTGTCATCTAATACTCCTGCCTTTGACCAGAAAAAAAAGTGCTCCTTTCCACTGGAGTAAAGAAAAGATTGAACTAAAGGCTCAAATTCAATTACATTAAAACAATTTTAGCTTTCAAAATAAAAGTATAAGTTTTTACATTTGAATTCAGCTTATATAGCTAATAAAGATAACCAATTACAGCAAGTGATGTCAACATATTTCCACGATTAAACAGTGAAACATCAGAAAAACAATTATGCAGATCAACAGAAACAAAAAATGATTAATAGAAGCAGTAATGACTTGTCACCTGCCTACAACATCATTATAAAAGAGATCTTCTTGCTGCATAACATATTCAAGGCCCTGTTGCTGCTGTTAAGTGGATACCATAATCACAAATATTTGATATTCTGTTATTCTACCCTGTGGAAGCATGAGTCTGACTCTTGTGAATTCATCATTACCAACTTGCGAAGCAGAAAATAATAAAAATGACAAAGGGATTTTATTAGGAGAATAATCAAAGTGTGTTGCTCAGCAAAACTGGAGCTTACACTGACTGTATACTGTATGTTTTAGCTTCTTTTCTGAGCATTTATAGTTTTCTGTAGTTCTGGTATTGGTCCACAAAAAAGCACAGATTTACTGTTGATAATATCGTAGCTGTAAATGCTCTACCCTTACATTATAGCCAAGCCCCAATGCTTTTCACTTAGACACAAACTGAGGAAGTTTTGCGGTCTGAGAACAGTTGCCTTTAATTCCTATTCACTCTTTTCTCTGGCTGTCATTATTTAGATAGTACTACTACTATCATTAGTACTGCTGCTGTCATAAGTAGTACTGTATGTATTTTTTTTCACAATTTTTAATATATTTTTCAAGGTTGCCTTTAGGCTAGCTTAAAACAGAAGTGACTGCATTGAGCTGTTGTAAGTTTTCCCTGTTCTACCTCTCCCTTTGATATGGACCAATCAGATCTATGTGTATAGTTTGTCTGCTAACATAGCAGCCACCTAGTCATGGCTGAGTTTTTCCTTAGCCACAGTTACGATGAAACTCGCAGGTGTTGCCATATCAGCTTGATTGAAATCTTTAAATATAATAACTAAAATCATGTTTTGATTACCTAAAAATAATTAGAGGACTTTTAACCCAAGTAAAAACAATGCAGAAAAGTGCTGTTAGAGCACAATTCAGTAATTCATGGTATAATACTTGAAAATATAGGTTTGTGTGCTTTCCAAGCATTTAATCAAACCCGTCCATGGAATGAGTAAAAAACTCCAGAGGAAAAGTCAGCAGCTTAGATTTAGAAGTTCTACAATCCACTAATTTCATTAAAGTCGCTCTCTTTTAATTTTTTTTTAGTATTTCACCTCAAATGGGCACATCTCTTCTTCAGGACTGATTCTCAGCCCTTTTCCATTAGTTTTTTTCCACTGAGGTTCAGGTTAATGCTTATCCTGTTTAATTATTTCAAATTGTGGGCCAAAATCTGAGATGCTAATTATAGTTAATTGATTATCTCATACTTATTAATTGCACAGCTCCCCAATGCCAAAACGCCTATCTAATTATAAAATTTTGGTGAAAATCCCCTCCTCTATTTGGAAAAGGCAACATATCTGAATTACTGTGAGCCAAGGTGATCTTTGGAGGCAATATCCAGATAAGCAAAATAACACATTTTCTTTTTTTCCATTAGAGTGCTTTTACGTGATCAATTTATTAAAAACACACACATGTGAAAAGCAGTTTCGGCATAATGCATAGTAGAAACAAACAAGCAAAATAAACCACCATAGTCAAGTAACAAACCTTTTTAATGTCAAGTGCTTGCAAACACCTGAGTGTAGACAGATGTCCGCACAGGCTACACAAGTGACTCTTACAAACTCTCACCACCTGTGCTCTGTTTCAAGAATCGTGGCCGAGTCACCTGATTAACTTTGATAGGCAAAAGGCATTACAGTTTTTACAGCTTGTTTTCCAAAGGGCGGTCATTCACAATTCTGATTAATAAAAATTGCCTTTTATTGTCTCATGGTTGTGCTTTCCCACTGCAAACATCTTTCTGTGTCTAATCCTCCAGATGTGAGTTTCATATTTAGTTGAATGCGTGGCAGCTGACATAGACATAAAAGAGCTTCCAAAAAAGAAAAGGAAATCACAGTTTATAATTCTTTATTAGTATTAGTATTCTATTCTATCTTATTTTAGCTGACTTCATCTGATTTCAAAAAATAAGAATCTCATTAATTCACCTGCATGTTTCATATAACATGTGCATGAGACAAATGAAGCATCGTGAATCCAGAGTAATAGCTTTAAAATGGCTCATAAGTGAGTGCTGTCAAACATGTATTGTTACGGGCAACATTTCTTTCATTACTTCTACTACAATAACAAATAAACTGTATGAATATGCTAATTAGAGTATGATATCAAGATTTAGTGAATTTCGAGTCACATTTGGCTACTTTCTGTTGAAAGGATTTTAAGTGATGCATTCTTGCAACACGAGTCCTGAGATGACCTTTGCTGTCTTCATAAAAGTTCAGATCCAGACATATGTGTGGCTTTTAAGGTTAGAGTGTGCTTTTTAATGACAGTTGTTTATGGCCTATTTAATTACAATTGGGTTAACAGTGGATTTGAAGCCAGGGACTGACTCATCTAATCACAACTTCAAAGCAGAATAATTTAGCAGTGGTCACTGAAGACTGGGCACTGAGCAGTGGTGTGATAAAGAAAAGTGTCTTGCCGTGCCCTCTGTGCCCTCAAAGCGAAGCTGTCTCCCTGTACACATTCTCAGGCCAGCAATTACAGCTGACTGTTAGCCGCTTCTCTTTTTCTGCTCTATCGAGGCAGTGGAGACAGCAGCAGGAAACAGTAGCAGAGCTGGTGCAGTCACAAGGGACGTGGATATTTTGCACTATTTACCATTTACTGCACGAGATGTGTGCAGTAAAGGGCTAGCCCATGGCTAGCCCATCCAATATATTGCCAAATAGTTTATAAATGATTGCTTTACAGTTAGAATTATAATTTAAAAGAATACACAATGGGCAAAAAACCCAAAAAAAGTCCTTTTCTGGTCACAGATCACTTGCATCTACCAACTGAGGTGAACACTTGACAGATTTATGAGCGCTCTGTTCAAGCTGCCCTTTTTACTAGCAGCTCTGTCCCTGAAAGTGTCTGTGGATGCTTCTGGTCGATTGAATTTAAAGTGCAGTATACACAGCTTTATCATCTAAAGTGTATGTTTGTTTTCGATTATCTCCACAGCCATTCATTGTGAAAACCTGTCACAGTTTAGCAATCTCCGGACTCTTGTAAACTTTTTTTTTCTTCTTATGAGGACTGGAGAAGACTGGGGAGTAAGTGTGAAATTGTACGTTGCAACAATTGGGTTTTATGTCGAATTCCACAGAAAAGAAGGTCATAATCTTGGACTCAGACTTTTTTCCTTTCAGAGAGCCAGGCTTCGCCTATAAATAATCCTCGCACTCATTTGCTGAGACTGCTCGACGCCTTGCAATCAAAAAACAGCTGCGAGGAGAAACAATTCTTTCTCCTCGTTTCCTTTTTGTTTCTCTTTAATTGACTTTTTAACAAGGCTGTGTTCAAGTTGACCAGCTACACGCCTCCATTCCAAACTACCACTCACACACACACATATACACTTCTCTTATTGGCTGTGGTTGGAAACTCATTAAAACCCTTTGTGTATGTGTGTGCAAAACGCTCCCAATTTCTGAATCAATGAACTATGTGCAGAGGAGCATAAATGAACAACATGGTTATATGCATGATAATGGCAACCCCTCGGTTTCTGTCAGGGGAGGTCAAACTGAATAATGCATCTGACTGAAATGAAAACACCCTCTAGGGTGTATGTGGAGTAAATTATTTCAAGCTATTGCTATTGTTATTAAGTCGCAGTGAGAACCTGTACGAGGACCATCATTTGGAACGGTAATCAACCAATCACTGATTTGTTTGAACGTACACATGAAGGCTTTCACTTACCGGGTCCAGGCTAACTTACTACTTTATTATACCACAAGGACAACAACAAAAAGTCACATATTTTGCCATCCTTGCAGTAACTTCACGTAATTGTTTTCTTTATGACTTTATCAATGTCTCACATCGTTGTGGAGGAACTTGGCCCACACTGCTTTACAGTGTGACCTCAGTGCAGTGGTGTTTGTGGGCATTCATTTTTGTACAGCTCTCTTGAGCATTCTTGATGTTTTTCTTTTTCAGCCATTCCTTTGCAGATTTGCTGCTGTGCTTGGGATTGTTTTGCTGTTACCATGACCCAATTTAAGCAAGATTTAGCTGACAAATGACCCAACATTTATCTCTAGAATATTTTGGTATACAAATATATGCACATGCAGTGTGCCCAGGTCCTGTGGCTGCAAAGCCAGCCCAAATCATTTCCCCTCCGTGTCTGTGCTTGACAGATAGCATGAGGTGTTTGTGCTGATATGCTGTGTTTGGTTTTCACTAAACATGGTGCTGTGCCAGACATCTTTGCTTTGGTGTCATCTGTCATTGCTCCAGAAGTCTTGTAGTGTGTTCAGACTCAACTTTGGAAGCCTGAGCTGTCACGATCCTGGGTCATTTGACCCAGCGTTTTGAGTTTTAATATATTTTGATGTTTATAGTTTATGTTTAAATTCATTAGATTATCTAAGCTCATTTCTATTATGCTTAGGTTGCCGTTAT
>VVHJ01036261.1:0-13897 GCA_015107715.1 Tylochromis polylepis | reverse complement strand
TAAAGCATATATTTAGGGCTGGACCAGGTGACCCTGAATCCTCCCTTAGTTATGCTGCAATAGACGTAGGCTGCCAGGGGATTCCCATGATGCATTGAGTTTTTCTTTTCCAGTCACCTTTCTCACTCACTATGTGTTAATAGATGTCTCTACATTGAATCATACTTGTTATTAATCTCTGTCTCTCTTCCACAGCATGTCTTTATCCTGTCTTCCTTCTCTCACCCCAACCGGTCGCAGCAGATGGCCGCCCCTCCCTGAGCCTGGTTCTGCCGGAGGTTTCTTCCTGTTAAAAGGGAGTTTTTCCTTCCCACTGTCGCGAAAGTGCTTGCTCATAGGGGATCATATGATTGTTGGGTTTTCTCTGTATCTATTATTGTACGATCTACTGTACATTATAAAGCGCCTTGAGGCGACTGTTGTTGTGATTTGGCGCTATATAAATAAAATTGAATTGAATTGAATAATGTGAATGCACGCCATTTGTAATCAAGTTCAGTTAAGAGGAGCAAAGGGTATGGAGTGGGAGTATATCATGTGGTGTAAGTGTTTTGAATCCTATTTCAGAGAAAATTCTGATAATTTTTCAACATTTTTTAATCAGATTTGATTCCTATTATGTGAGTTTCATGACACAGAAATGGCTGAAATTAAAGTTATTTTGGTCCCTGCCTTTGTTTTAAAGATAGTGGCTTCAAAATAAGTAGCAAAAACCTCCCTTTTCCCACATTTGCTGCCAAGGAGGACTCTGTCGCTAAGCTCTGACTGAATGATTGTTCAGAGGAGTGGTTCAGAAAAGGAATCAATCAATATCTTACTCACTGCAAGACTTTTTAATTTATACAAGTATATGAGTAAGTATGTGTCAGTGTTGCTGCTTCGCCCTGCCTTTATGTATATGCACAGTATGTGTACACAAGGCCCTCCTTTGTACACAATAGACACCCCATTCCTAAAAGCAGCTAGCTTCCCAAAACGTGAGAGTGAGACACGTTTTAAGACTCCTAAAACTGCAACCTATCAGGGCAGAGGACAGCGGGTCAGTAAAGAAAAAAAAAAAGAAACGAAAACAAGAAGGAGACGTTTTTGTTTTTGCAGACCCAGACAGAGACGTAGTTAGACAAATATGATTTGATCTTGTGATGTTCATTACGTGAATTATGGACCACATGTGTCTTCCTGTTCGTTGGCCTTTAAATCATAGTTCTCTTTCTGCAGTGACCTAAGTTAGCAAGTAGGTTCGGATAGCTATTTCCCTTAATAAATGAAATAGTCATTTAAAAACTGCACTTTGTTTTTACTTGCCTTACCTTTGTCTAATATTCACATTTCTTTAATGACCTGAAACATTTAAGTGTGACAATGACGCAAAAAACTGAGAAGTCAGGATTATTTTGTAACCTCGGGTCAGCTACATTGTGCTGTGTTAACACACACAAACAGCTGGCTGCTGTCTGTTTGTCAAGCTCTTTCACACAGGGCACTCACAGCCTGTGATCCCTGCTGAATTCCTCTTTCAGTGAATCTTATGAAAAGAAAATCCTCCCATTCAAGAGTTTTAGTGATAGCAGCAGGTTTTTGCTTCCCTCCCCTCCCATCTACTGCATCATTACTCCACAGTTAGTAGCTCTTCCTTTGACAAGGTCAGGGCCAGTGGAGAGGGACTACAGGCATGGGTGAGGCTCCTGATTGCAGGTTTGAAGATGGGCTCACAGTTTAAAACTGCCATTACAAATCATGTAAGCTATAGCGTATTACTAATATATACTGGAAAGATGCCTCTGCCAGTAAATACGCTCACTAACTCACCTCCCATGTTCTCCTGTTTTTTAGGCAGTCATGTTTGATCAGTGTTACTGACCAGTGCTGAAAAATTCAGCTCTGAGAGCTCAAATAGAGTTCAACATTATGTAAGTTCAAGAGTTTATTCTGAAAACAAGGTGCAAGAAAGACATCCTTACTTTTACCATGAAAGTGCGTGCAAATTTCATGATATTGAAGAGTCGTAAAAGTTAGTGATGCCTGCAGCATTCCTATCAGTGGCCACCCCTAAGCAGACAGGGAAGTATAAGACGGGCTCGGGTACTGGATTAAGAATGGAGGTATGCACTTGTTTTCATGGAACGAGGAAATCTTAGCCATTTATAGATGAAACCAAACACAGAGACCAACTTGTTCCCACAGACACAGAGGGCGTCTATATTAAAAAAAGATCAGTGGACTGTCATTGTGCTCAGTTTCCTCAGAACGTGCCATTTCCTGTCCTTCATCAGCACGTGACAGTGTTTCTTATGGTGGAAAGGACAGCATGTCTCCCAGCATACTGCCTCTAATGGTTTCCCAGTCGTGGCTTGTCTTTTTTCTTTGCGATGCACGTGTTTCTCCATGTTCACCGCGTATGTTAAGAAGAGGTGACGGGCGTGTGCTGATCTTTTCACTTCAAAGTTTCATTTTCAATGTTAAACCCAGTGCCTGCTTCTAGAAACCCAATTTGCAAAAAAACCTCCCAGCACTAAGCATATCAGTGATCTGTTAAATAAGGTCCAAAGTGAGCATGTGTGTTCAGTTTGTAATGTCATCCTGGTTCTCCAGGCATTAGGGACCATAAAATTGATTCTTTATAACCCCAACTAGCTTGCACAACTGCTTACACCTTTATTTGATCACACTGTGATTACACTTGTGCCCATGTTCTTTGGCTATAAAGCAAAGTCTTGGGAATTGCTTCAAACGCTTTGTGGTCCTAACTTATTTCCTCATTACTACAATTTAGAGTACTTATTTGCCTTTTTATTACCATTCTCATGACTGGAAATAAGAAGAAAAAAAATCAACTAATGACGCAAAAGAACAATGAGGACTTTTGGAAGCATGCCATGTCTCCACTCTCAGCAAAGCCCTGAAATTAACATATTTAGTCTCCACCAAGAATCTCTTTCATTCTTTCAGTCTCTCTCACGCTCTCTCTGTCTCTCATGTCTGTCTGAACTTTAACTTTATTGTTTCCCTTTTGCATTGCTTTCATCTTCTGTTTTTATCTTAAAAGATTAAAAAATGAAGCCAATCCAGAAGCTTCTAAAACCTGCATTCTATCTCAAGGTCACCAGATGGCGATAGCTGTGGTTGGAAAAAGACTGCCGCACCTCGGGAAGTCTATGGGTAAACGGTTTTCTGCCGCGACTTCTGTAAACACTTTCCTGCTGAGTTTATGGGCTCAGTTACTCATTTTGGGTCATACTAAATGAAAAATTAAGTCGGTTTTGTAAATCTTAGTGACCAAGTTTCAAAATATGAGGATTATGTGTGGTATAAAACACACACACAGCATGCAGTTTCACAAACACGTCCAGGTTTTGCAAATAGGATGGCGACGGCACAAACATCACCAAAGGAGTCCTCAGAAATAAATGAGTGACTTCTACAATTTCATTCTTAAAAACAAAACAAGCAGCTTTGGCATTTGTTCGGTCCTGTGGTAAACGCTGAGATCCCATTTTTATTTTCTTAAAACTAGAATACAGAAAAACTGATGTCACAGGAAAAGTTGGACAAAAATTATTCTGCTCCACTAACGCATCATGCTGACGTGGATGGCCGCCATTTCTCTGTTAACAACCATCGCCCAATCACGACAGCTGCGTGAAATCTCAGCCAAAGCAGACAGCTGCACAGGATGGAGTTGGACCCATTCAGTGAAGCACTCTTCTGCATGACTTACCTCGGGGGGAAGTTTTTGGAAAAAATGTTTTTAGAACGAGATGCAGGGAGGGAGAAACACATCTGAGGGGACCTACCTACGTTGATTTCTAGTGTATTCATAAACAAGTGCAACAACTGGGGTGAAACAAAAGCCATCGCAACATTTTGGCTGTGTTAAAATATGTACAAAACTATTAGAATTTAGGAAATTTAAGCTTTAAATATGCAAAAAACAAACACAAGGAAAACATAAAATGCCTGTGTTCTTGGAAATGGAGTCTAGTTTCCTCTGGGTTAGAGACCATTTGTCTTTGACGAATGTTTGTGTAGTTCATCTCTAGCAGACTAGGATGTCGGATTTGTGATATTTTTCCTTGTTTTTACAGCCGAAGCACAAACTACGCCAAAGAAGGAAAACCATTCACTGTCTTAGCATTTACAGCAACACTGGACAATGACAGTTTTTTTCCCTTCACTCCTGGCTGGTAAATCAGTGAAAGAGAAGAGAGGAGGAAGCCAAAGTGGTCTGCTGAGCCCATCATCAGACTTTTGAATCCTTCAGACGTGGAATGTGGAAGTTCCCGCTCTGACTTCTTACGGGCTTTCCTGCATCCACAGCAAAGGTCAGACCGACTGTAAAGCTGGTCTGGTAAATTCTTAGTGGATGCCAAAGTCAAGTTGCATGACATTCCTGTTGTCAGGTCCTGTTGTCATCTCCCTCAGGAGGTGTTCTTTCTCGTAGGCGGGAGGTTTTACAAGTCTGGATTTTCAGTCCCCGACTTTATGTGGTAAATGGTCTTTACCACATCACAGAGCTAAGCTGGGACATTTATGGACCCTATGAGCAGTCTTCAGAAGAACAGAGAAACAAAAGGAAGCTGGCCAGTTAATCATCCAGAAAGTTCGTCTTTGTAATGCACAAAAATCCGAAATGTCTCTTGAATGCATTCATGGGTAGGATGATGTTCAGGGACAACTTTAACAGGGGGGTAAATGAAGAGCAACATTTATGAACTTGAACACACTTGTGTAGCTATGATGGATGTGGGTGAACAAAGCCCAGGACAGAGATTTGAGTGCACATTCAGATGCTATCTGTGGTTAGGTCAGGGAGACAAAAACACTTAACTGAGATTGGGAAAGATTGTGGTTTTGTTAGTAAAATGATCTCAGGTCACAGTTCTTAACCAACAGATCCTTGTTTGAGGATTTGCGGATGAACTCAGTATTTAACTAAGATTTTAGAGGCATATATGTTGATTCCTCTATAAGCTTGTGGAAGCTCAGATAACCCATGAAGCACATCTTTACATCCCGACTTAATCCAACTGTTTTATTATTGAAAAAACGTTTTTGCAGAACGAATGACGTCACGTCTCTTTCAACTCCCAAATAAGTGTTTTCATTTGCTGTGGAAAGTAGGCGCTGGCTTTCTCAAAGCGCTGATATTTTAAGGAGGTAAAGCCCCTTGTGTAATAATCAGAAAACCATCTGATGATTTGTGCAGCATGTGTCAGAAGCAAAATAGCATTTAGTCATGCAGAAACCCGTCACACGCTCTGAGCGTGTTATCTCAATGTGTTTAGTCTATGTCTGTCTCTCTGATTTAGAACCCTCTCTCATTTTTCTCTTTTGGTCTCCAACACTTCAGACATTTCTTCTTCCTCTCTGACCTTTTCTTTCACAGAGGTTAATGATGTGAACTGCAGCTCTTAGACTGCAAGAAAGGATGATAAGTATGTCAAACTAATGACTTTCAGCAGTGCGATCCTCCTCTATGGCGAAAGGCTCTTAATAGACTGATAATCTTTGCATTGTTGTGACACTTTGATTACCCACAACATGACTGGAAGGCTATGATCAGGCATGACACTGATGTTGAGTTGCGCTGGAAACAGTGATCACCTCACACGACACAAGGGTTATTACCCCATCATGGCTGCTGTGCATCTACAGCACCTAAATATCAGGCTAACCTAAGGTAATTCAAAGTTAAATTGATGTTTGTGGTCCAATTAAAGGGAACTTAATGGGGGTTCATTTCCAGCCCTGATTTTCACAGGATTCATAGGTTAAAGAAAATCATATTTATCTTATACTGGCCCTTTATGCAGCCTGTTAGTTCATCTTTTTCTGAGACTTAAATACACCGTCATGTGTGATCATGGCCTTATTTGGTATTCCAGATTGAAAAGCAGCTGGTAGAGCTGGTTAACACTGAAGATAAAAAGGGAAAAGACAGAAACAGAGTCAGAAAGGGAGGGAGAGAGCAGTGTTTGCAGAGCTACTTGGAACAGTAGTTAAAGTAGGAAACTTACCCTGGCACCCTTCTCTGGGAAACATTTACAGCCTCCGCTGCAGTCTCTTCCACCACAGGGGACACTGTGCTTCTTCCCACCCTGCAAAAAAACAAAACACACACAAAGAAAGCCCACATTACATATTGTGCACTTCAGGTGTGACTGTCTGTGTTTGTGTACGCTGCTGATCATGCCAGCACCACTGTTATATCAGCACAGATGACTGTTATACTACTGTCTGCACAGTTGTATATCTAAGTCTTTTCTGTGGAAAGGGTGTTTTGGAAACGGCTTGAATGAGTCACAGCGGACAACCATTCATAATGGATGGTCGTCTGTTTATGAGAAAAAAAAAGAAGGAGAAGAAGCTGGGTCCAGTCACCAATGGGGACAATCTGCCCTTAGATGTCTGCATACCAACCAAACCACCCACCATCACAGGCTCATCTGTCCTAGACATGACACAAGCACAACACAGACCAGAAAAAAGAAAAAGAAAGTAGTCACTTGCCGGCTTTGCCAACCCACAGGTTAGAGGTGGCAAGACCCTAAGCTAACTGAGATAGCTTGAGACATTAAGCAAGTCAGAGCTGAGGCTTGTACAACTTAACATCAATCTTGTGCTTTGAATAAAATCCCCATTCACGGTCTAATTCGAGCACATAGTGCCTGTGAAGCAGAAACATTAGAACTCGCGACAAAACCATGAGCACAACATAACATGTTTAGAACTACACCTTAAGCCTCGATACCTCAAACCAGATGGACTTAAAAAAAATCTGCTCAATTTCATTGCTGTAAACAACAGATCACTAATTCAGCTGCTCTTTTGATATATTTGCAAGTTCATTTATGACGCCTTAAAGCACCCAGCACTGTTTCCATTGAACTGTATAACATGAATAGAGCAGTTTGATAGTTTAAACTTTTACCCGGCAAGACCGAGAATAAAAACTAATCAAACACACACAGAAGGCCGGGTTGCTGTATTAACTCCAAGGTAGCAATGTTTAGGGAACTGAGGTAAAGAGGCCATTCAGTGGCATTTTAGTAGCACATACAGATGTTACAGAGACTGCCATGTAGCTGAAGTATTTCATTACGTCTCACACTCATATGCCTACCTACGTCCTCCACCCACACACCCATACAATAGCCTACTCAGGCCTCAAATGCCTCAATAGCCCCCCTCTCTGTCGTTCAAAAAAATCTAAATGAGTACTTTATGCCCACAATGGCAACAAAGTGGCAGATAAAGAATCAGAATAATTCTCCGTCCTCAGTTTGACAGCCGATCCCAGCAGCCCTATTTACAAAGGCCACATTGAGACCTTGTTCATGCACAAAGACCTCCTTTTACCATAGAGGCATCGTCCTTTATTGGTCCCCTATCTCCAACAAAAAGACCCTCTTCCTCTCCCTTATGGAATGCACAAGGCTGCATTTCTTTGTTAACAATCAGTGGATCTGAGGAGTTCCTTTCAAACCACTGTTTGATGCTTCGATGGATTTAATTTAGCCTGCATGTGGTGTCAGATTCCAGCAAACAGCATGCTTTACTTATAGCCTACATTTCCACTGATTATGTGAAACACAGCATATCCACATCAATCAATACCATGCAGAGGGATTACCTGTATGACCGTTTTTTTTTTTTTAGCTTTAGGAAAAGAGACATGAAAAAGGAAGGTGATTTCAATCAGAACAAGGATGTAACAGAGTCACGGAATGACCTTTCTCCATATTTTGGTGGAAGTCCAAAAGCACAGACAATAGCCTGCATCATCTCCAGAAAGACTCACAAAGGAATGGGTCCCATATAGGCAATTACACATTGTGGAGCAATGCACTATCAATTCAACCTTAGTTTACAGGCTCAAAATAGCTGATGGCCGTTTCAGCAGAAGACAATAGGATTGTGCTACAATATCCTGTTTTTTCCACCCACAGTCACAATAACTCGCTGTTTGTCAAATCACCTTTTCCATAGCTTTTGCACGCCTTGGAAACTGAGTTCCATGATAATGTGCAGGTGCATGCGTTTGCATCCGTTAAATCACACTCGAAATAGTGGAACAATAACTCATCATATCATAAAAAACTGAGACATGCTTGTGAGAAAATTGGTGTTCAAAAATCTGAAGCCTTTGTCCATTTCATTTTTCTCTTTTCATATTTGTCCTTCAGTTCCCTTTTACTAAGACCAACAATACTGTTTTTGTACCATCTCAGTTCTGGTCCATTTTCAGTTTATAGTGATTATTATAAATTATTACTCACAAGCCTAGAGCAGCAAAATACACCACAACCTCATTATTAATAATAATGAAGTAAGAAACAAGTGGAAAAAAAGGTGTCCTCTATGGGGAGAATGTATGGGTACAACAATAATGGTTATTGCCTAACTTTTAAATTATAATAACACAAAACCAAATGCAACAGACTTTCACTAAACCAGTAACTTGATGGTAAAACTATCCCAAAATGGGCTCACACAACCAAGCTGGCTCTAGACTTGCCTTTAAAAGTCATCTGCTTCCAAAATAACTGTGGTGTAGTTAATTTGTGGTTTGAAAAGCATAAAAGAACAAATGCAAAGCAAACGCAAAGCATGAATTTGTTTAGTAAAATTTTAGTAATATTTAAAATGTACTACTACTATTGCTGATGGACGTGGAATCTTTTTTAAGAAACAATCTACAGTATTCAGTAACACAAATACTGACATATGAAGACAAAAACCAGCGATTCACCATTTACCATATGAAATGTTGCACTAGACCAGAACATGCCAAAAAAAGTAACTGATAAATCCAGACCACCATGCAGCATGGTGTAGGCATGGAGTGAAATGATCTGAGTGGCGTTCCATCACCTTGAATTAATGAGCAGTTAAATCTGATAGGAACTTTAATACATATTAGTGTCGAATGAGTTCTTTGATGTTACCAAATAACGTCATCCCACTGTCTGCTTAGACCCTAAATAAATCCTGTTTTCTTTTAATTCTTGTGCTGTGTTAAAGGTGCAGATATAAATAAAGTTGTGTTTGTGGTGGTAGGCTACTTCAGTATCTATCCAGCCAGCACTGCAGAAGAGGAGCCAGCATACATGAATTAAGTTTTTTTTTCTTTTTTCTTTTATTTGCAGGTGATTTCAAATGCAACTTTCCAAACAGCTTGACAAACATCACCAAACATGCAAACCACTTGTGTGCAGTGTGTCATTAAATGTGTCTGTGAGCTAATGTACAGTTTCTGTGTTAATTAAAAAGTTAATTTGACACTAACAGATGGCAAAAGATGTAAGACAAATTCAATTCCGTTATATTTATATAGCAACAATTCACCTTAAGCAACAGTCACCTCAAGGCGGTTTATATCATTTGGTATAGACCCAACAGTATTAGAAAGAAACCCCCCAAATTACACCACCCCCTATGATCAAACAGTGGTGACAGTGGGAAGGAAAAACTCCCTTTTAACAGGAAGAAACCTTTGGCAGAACCAGGCTCAGGGAGCAGCAGCCATCCACTTTGACTGGTTGGGGGTGAGGGGAGGAAGAAAGGTAAGGATTGTTCAAAGCAAATGCAATTTTACGAGCTGGAAAATTACATTTTACATATAATGTTCTAATTCACCTTAGAGTTTGAAAATCAGATATTGGATCTACACATGATGTGTTGCTGAATTATCTTTTGCAAAACATATTGCAAAATACATTTAAATTTAAGTGAAGGTTGCATGAAAACATCAGCAGTCTGGTGCAGTTCAGTGCAGGCTAAAATGGTTAGTTTTCAGTACTGCGGCCGAGTTACAGTAATGAACTATGTTGGACTGGTGCAGAGTAGCCATTGGTGTTTATGGCCATTTTAGGTGACATCAAGGGTAGCAGAAGTTAAATTTAAGCTGATGATGTTGGTTAGATTCACTCACCAAATTCTATGTTTTATAATCGGTTTATTGTGTCTAGGGTTTGAAAATCAGCCATTCGTGTTGTGATTTGCTTATCTTGTTTGATTCAGCTCCACAAAGATCAGTGAGTATCAGAGTGCAGGTCAGCTGATCAGAGTCTGCACACCGACTGGTTTTTCTTATCAGTAACTCCTTTATTGGAATCATAAGTCTCACATCCTATTGGCATGATAAGCTAGAATGAAACAGAAACAGCCCTGCACTCTGATACATTCAAAGAGCAAGTGTCTCCCATTAAAGAACACATAAATTTTTATTCCTTTTTTCAATTCACAAAATGCTTTCAGAGTACAGATGAAAACTTCTTCCCATGCCTTTGTTATGAGTGCTGTCACACAACAGTGCATATGACATGAAACAATTCCTATGAGCCACAGCTGTTCATTGAGATCCGGTTTGCTTTGATTGGTGATCTGCAGCTTCTCGTTTACAGTATGACTCTGCAGTCATGATCATCTTTTATGTTCTGTGAACTGCCTTCAGTGGTCTGCTCAGCTTCACAATTACAATCACGTGTGTAGATGTAAACAGTGGTTCCACAAAAAAAGGACGCCCTCTTAGGATATAAATGAAGTTTTGCATTTGTTTATACCACTCAGACCACACACATATGAAAAAAACAAAAGGTTCTGCCTGACTGAGTAACAACAGACAGTTTTCCACCTCTGGTCCTCTGTCTCTATGTGCCAGTTAATTGATTTACTACTGCAAACAGAGCCCAACATGTTAACGTGACATACAATTAAGAGATGTTTCATCAGGAGGAAATTATCCATTTCTGCTTAAAGAAACACATTTGGTAAAATCCACTTGCCTGCTGTCCTTAAGTACCTTAAACCAAGATTTATGAGAATAAATAAATGCGTATAACTTGGATCAGTCTGGAAATATAGAGCCACTGAGGCCACATTTTCATATGTAGATCAAGTTTCAGTGACCAGAGCTTTAGGAGAGAATGTGCAAAGCTGCTGTTACCAGTACCTCTAATCCCCCCTGTGAGTGTAATTGTTTAATTAATATTGAACTGTAGTATGGAGAAGGTGAGATAGAATAATGTGCCGACCCTCTAACCACACTTAAAAATTCTTATGGTCAAAAAGCCAAATTGCATCATTTAGTTAGACAACTGTTAATAACTGCAATTCATTGCATTAACTGAATCATTGACAGATTTCTGAGGTATTTGTGAGCATTTCCTCTCATCTTGTTCACTTGTGTCGACTACAAAAGAATCAAATCTTCTGCAGCCAGTCAACGCACTTTTTTTCTTAACAACTTATCGTCCTGTACTTTATAAAGAAAGCAATCAAAAGTTATCACAAATTCCCAAGAACAAAACAGATGCTTTAAAAGTCATGCTTTTCTGAAAACCATCTGTCCAAATCTCGTAATTCAATGAACTGTAAAAGTAAATAATAAAATCAGTAGTTGAAAACGTTGCTTATTAAATGGTGACTCTTTTAGCCTCCAGTAAGTCATGCTGTACCACAATCTCACAGCTGAATCAGATATGATGTTGGTTAGTTTGTGGGCAGCCTGACTCACCACAAGCTTGGTTTTTCCCCCGTTCCGTACGTTAGTTTTACCACAGACAAAACCACTTCTTAGCACTTCCTGTGAACGTCAAACGCAGCCAAAATCAGCAAAGAAACTCAGGCAGGAGGACAGGATGATGACAAGACAAAAGAAGAAGGAAAATACAGACAAAACAAACTGAAGGCCAACTATAAATACATATGCAGAGAAATAATGTCAGACTCAGGCTGAAATTAGAGACGCATTCTTATCACTTTGGCCTCCAATACACAGCACTGAAGAAACAGGATGAGGGGTATTTGTGGTATTTTAAAGCAATCAGCAGTCCACGTGACTGATGCAATAAGACACAATGGAATACTAAGCTTTATAAGGTTGAAACAATTTATAAGTGCCACCAATACAGAAGGAAACAGAGAAATTCAAGTCAAGATAATCTTTTAAACCTAAGTTAGTGCAGATAAGTACATAAAGCAAACATCAATGGATTCCAAGAAATGCACCATGAAGGCAGACGTGAGTGTGCACAGCTGGACTTCTCCCTTGGCATATTTTCCAGTGAAACACGCAAACAGAGCATTAATAGGAAAAAACATGAATAAAAATATGGTAAAAGAGGTTGACTAACTAGAGTAAACGTGATAAAGCAGAAATTCCTCATAAAACACATTTTTTCTACTAAAAAGTTTTTAGCAGTCTTGATTGTTAGATCGATACTATTTCATTAAAATATCTAAACATCAACCGAGCAACACTGATGGCGCAGGATGCTTTGTTAGATATTCAAACAGCTGCCGTAATTGCCACAGATATGACTAATATCTCAGCTTCTGGGAAAAGACACTGATGCTCATGATATTTTTTGAGTATAAAAAGAAAAACAGCTCAAATAACATCCTGAGCTGTCCCGAGCACTGTGAAATTTCCTTAACAGATAAGATAAAGATCACACATTAAGGCAAGTTCCAGCTGCTTATTTTCATTCTTTAAGGGTTTGTATGCTGTCAGGTTGCTCAAAAGAAGCAGTTCAGCGCATCATAGTGCTTATTTTCCCCTCATACGCCCTTCTTCACAAGCCTGAATTTACAGAATTCACTTGCATACTAGTGGACAAGAGAACAAAGAGGACTCACCAGCAACAGTACAAAGTGGGGAAGGCGGAGTTAATCTGCAAGATGAGCGATTCACTGGTGGCTTATTCTTTTATTTATTAGTTAAGTACTCTGCGATTTCACAAAAAAAACTAGTTCAGTCTCTACTTTGAGTGCTTTAAATACATTCAAAGAACTGGCTTTTTTTATTAAGGCACCACCCCAAACAAGTAATTCAGAAGAATTGTTAACTGTTAAGATAAAGAAGAATTAATAAAATATAGTATATTTTGTAATATAGTGTTTTATGTATTGTTGGTGTAGACAACAGTGGTTCAGACCATCCTAACCCTTAAACAACGGCTAACCTAATGGTCAGGCATCAGTGAACAGCGCCTTCATGGCATATTACAAACATGCTGGATATATTTGAATTCTAATAAAGTGTGTAGCTACAGGAATGCTGTAATATCTTGAATCGTATTGTTTACGCATTAAAAAAAGAAGAAAAAAAACATTTTATTCTTCTGTTGCTGCATCTGCTTCAGACGGTACTTAACAAACCATAACAACCTTTATAGATGTATATCATTATTACGTGTAGAGATTAGATATAATATACGTGACCTGAAATATTTATGTTTTCACTGCTTTCATGCTTCTGCGCTCCCTGCTGCGTGTCTGTGTGTATACATTTGTACAGTGTCTAATCGCTCACTGTTATGATTTCTCAAGGTTGCAGCTGCCATTTATCATACTAACGATGGTGACGTCAAAGAGAAAGCGCAAACCCTGAACTTGAAACACCTGGCCATAAATTCACGTGAATCTGTGATGGAAAGATGCTACGTGAAATGCTTTGATGCATATTTGCCCTATACAGTGGGATGCAAAAGTTTGGGCAACCTTGTTAATAGTCATTATTTTCCTGTATAAATCGTTGGTTGTTACGATAAAAAATGTCAGTTAAATATATCATATAGGAGACACACACAGTGATATTTGAGAAGTGAAATGAAGTTTATTGGATTTACAGAAAGTGTGCAATAATTGTTTAAACAAAATCAGGCAGGTGCATAAATTTGGGCACTGTTGTCATTTTATTGATTCCAAAACCTTTAGAACTAATTATTGGAACTCAAATTGGCTTGGTAAGCTCAGTGACCCCTGACCTACATACACAGGTGAATCCCATAATGAGAAAGAGTATTTAAGGGGGTCAATTGTAAGTTTCCCTCCTCTTTTAATTTTCTCTGAAGAGTAGCAACATGGGGGTCTCAAAACAACTCTCAAATGA
>VVHJ01036260.1:24838-34840 GCA_015107715.1 Tylochromis polylepis | reverse complement strand
AAGACCTTTCTAAAGAAAAAAAAAAAAAAAAAAAAAAAAGCTGAACTCTCTGGAAGTACAATTAAAAATATCACATTTTCTACTGTTGATGGGGCAATAAGCAAAAGCTTTGAAGTTCAATTCCAAAGAAGAATGACTTAAAAAAATAAAACTATTAATAAAACTAAGCGAAAACTAAGCAAATATTTTTCACCCAGTTTATATGCCATTACATCCTTTTGTCTGAATCAATCGTAACGTGCAAGAACATATGTTTATAATTGTCTGGTAGCTAAATAAATAATCAAAGCCAACGAAATCTTTGCACTTTACTTATCAGGTATGATATTCATGCCAGCCGTGATATTCATGCCTGAGAATCAATCAGAACTGGGCTGATTCATTCTCTGGGACCCCTGATTTTGTAGATATGGTGTGTTGGAGTTTTGTATCACATTTTAGACATTTTGTATGTATTTGTAACCATTCAGTATCTCATTTAAAGGTAATTTAAGAGCGCTTTAGCCACATGTGAGTTATTTTTTATCTCTCTTGATTGTTGCCGTCTCCCATTTCGTCTAACGTACAACATGAGACTCCTTTGAGTCATGTTGTCTCTTTCTGGGATACAAATTTATTAGCTCACCACCCAGTGTAAGGTTCATGCAACAGCTGCCCTAAATTAACAGTATTGCTAATTAATAAAATATATCTTTATGTTTCTGTAATGGTTAATCCACTAGGTATGTGCAAGTTTATGAAATGAAATGCCATTTTTAATGATTTTTTTTTTTTATCCTTGAATTTTCCAATTTATTCTTTTACAAAAAAGCATAAAAAATTCATTATTATTATCATTATCATCATATTATCATTATAATTTTTTGATTAAGATGCCAAATTACAGTTTTTTACTTGCATTCCTGAAGAGAAAAATATGTTTTAGTGGTTGAATGAACACGTCTTGTAGTCAGTGTTTTGTGGTTTTTCCAAGCTTGAATCTGTATGTGTGCTCTCTGGTAGGTCCGTCTACCTCGATCTGGCCGATGGTCTCCTGGTACTCCTGCTCTCTGGTCTTAAATAGTGACTCTGTTTCGTCAATGAGGCTGCCAAGACTTCCATCCTGGGAGTCCTTAGAGAGCACAGACAGAAACCTCATTCATCATGCATGAGTAAATGTCTTACACAGCAGCCACAGCAATGATCCACACTGTGAATTGCATGACTTTAAAACCCCCATGCTGTCAAATCATCTTAATGCACACAGGACTCACTGGATCCGCAGCTTCGCTGGTGCCCTCACCAGGGCAGGTTGTTGTGCTGGTCGGCGCAGCGAGGGTGTATGGCATGTTGTAGTTCGTGAAGTCCTCCCACAGCAACAGAGTCTCCTCGTTTTCCTCCCACGTCAGACTGTCGCAGTCATCGTCGATTTCGAATGTCTCACGCCTGGCAACAAAGGAGTTATCTGAGCAATGTCTGTGTAGGACAAGGTCAGAGAATGGAAAGGAAAAGAAAGAGAAAGATGGAGGAAAGCAAGGACAAGTATAAAAGCCAACAGATTCAGCAATGGTCATAGGAAACAAAAGAAGTGCTCGTAGAGTAGACAAAAAGGGAAGTGGAAGGAAAACAAAAGTAGTAAAGGAAAGAGACAGAAACTGTAATGTTTCTTATAAATGTTAGTTGTAAATAAATGTCTATATATTTATATCTGTTGAGTTCTGCTGAATGAGCACACTGAATGTTAGCTGCAACACTGTGAACACCAGAGGGAGATGAAGTAACATGCAGGAAGCTATACTGGCATGCTGAAGGTGCAGAGCTCATTTAATTTGATTCAAAACAAAATACCAGCTTTATTTTGGTGCATGTCTGGGACATGTATTCATGAAAAGTGTCGCTTACAGCTGGTTAAGCATGCGTTTCATTTCGTCCGTGATGTTGAGCGACCCGGGGACTTCCTCCTCTGAAGTGCTTGGCTCGGCATCCATCTCTGAATTCTCCTCATCGGACACGACTTTGCGCTCTTTTCTTTTGCAGCAGGCCACGGCACCCTGAAAAACACAAAGACCATTTGCATCTATGGAGAACCTAATACATCTCATGATTAAGCCTAATTTTGGCAGTTTAGAGCACGCAGTAGTCTGTTAAATACTGAACAAGAAGGCTGATGTTTTAGCTCATCTTCAGTCATCACCCTGCACTCATCAGAAGCCAGGAAGATTTATTTTTTGCTAATCAGTGTATACTTAAAGTTAATATACAGCTAATAAAATAACGTAAGAACTGATATTAGATAAAAACAACAGAACAGACAGTGTTTTCTCTGCACATGTGCATGTATTGCTTGTTTGCGTGCATTGTACAAACATGCATAGATGTTTTACACTGACACCAGGCTTCATAAACTCATCTACAGATCAATATTTATTAGCTTATAAAAATTGTAAATTGACAAATTTCATTTCAGGTAGGACTGTATATAACATGCGGCATATGAGAAGTCACCAGCTTGGTTCACGGAAGATTTATTCTTGGGCTTCAGCCAGCAATGTCGGCGCAATGTGATAACCTTGTGTGCAGAGAAAAGTTGGCAGATCAGCATTTCATCTTTTGTTTATGTGTGTCTCTATGCGTGTGCGTGCATTCTGTACGTAAGCTTCACTACTGTAAGTGTTCTGCACGTCTATATTTACATGTTTGCATGAGAGTGTATTTGTGAATATGCAGCTATGGACGGATGCCCATTTACGGCGGGGAGTGTTATTCAGTGCATGATCAGCTGAGAATGAAAGGAACAAAGTCACCACACAGCGAGCGCCTGGCAGATTTGATTTCATTAGTGCTGAATTTCTCCATCACAAGAGAATTTAGGTTCTTCCTGCATTTACTATCAGCTCGTCTAAGAAACTGTGAGAGAGCAAATGAATCCAGGGTGGATGGACACTTGCCTTCTCAGGGAGCGACCTGGCAGGACTAACGTTGAACATTTTTGACATGTCCTCTGAGTTGCGTTGCTGAGCCACATCGCACAGTTTGGCCGTGATGTCAATCCGCCTGCAGATGTCCATGTCCACCTTCCTGGCTTTCTCCTGAATCTTGGAGTCCAGGTCAGACATTTGCTGTATGAGGTCAGAGAGCAGCTCTTTAGATGAGGTTCAATCCATAGACAGTACCATCTTGATTATCAGCTGGTGTTAAATTACTTCCCACATTTCCGCACCAACATAACGCTGTAATTTTTATCTGAATGTTTAAATTCTGCATCGTATTTATTCTTGTTCTTTAATTATTCATCTCAACAAACACTTGCAAAAAAATGTTAGTGCATTCATCTATGTGCAGTTCAAAAACTTTGGCCTTTTTATTATCTCATAAAAAATATGCAAATTCTGGTCTGATATGTATGCAGAGGCAGATATGGAGCATGGAAATATGCCCCATCATGGATATTTTTTTTTCTGCGCAATTACATCCAGAGGCACAAATACAGGCTGTCTAACCACTGTAAGGTTTTAACTAATCTATGCCTCCTAAAACATCCTCTACTTCTACATCACTTACCCTTCTCTTAATGCAAATAACAGGGTGTAATGTAAAGCACACAAAAAGAGACAAAGAATTGAAAATCCATGAATGGCAAAGTAAACAGAAGCAGGCTACACAACAGTATTTTCCAAAACATAAACAGCATCTGAATATATTTATCCCCAAGCAAGTGCAGTTTATCACAAGTGAACTGTATATCAGTCTGAGCAGACTTTCCAGGGAACAATGCAGTGCTGCACCGAACAGGAAGTGCTCTGGATCTACAGCTGCTTTCTGAGCTATTTCAGGAATATTGTCTTGGATGATTTATGGTATTTTATATATTATATATATAAATTTTATACCTGTATGATACAGGAGGGGTCATGCAGGGGAGTAACTGTCAATGTTATAAACTCTGGAACACTAACATGATTGATTTAAGTTTGGGAGCCAACACAGTGAGAGGAAAACTGATAATGAGATCACCCTAGTGCTAAATGAACACTTACATCACTCATGAGACTCTTGAAGACCACAAGTTCAGCCTTCAGTCTGTCCACCTTCTCATTCAGATCATCCTGGACCTCTGCTGACTCCTGGGCGCTCTGAAAAGGATGTCACAGTGAAGAAAGCAAGACCAAAAATAACCGGAGGTTTATAGATCAAACATCTGCTTTCACTTGAAGCTATTTGCATTTTAGGATATTGACCACACTGTATAAGGACAGGGAACTAGATAAACTGACTAACAATTTAAGAACCTTATTTACTCGGATAAAGAGACTGACACCATTCTCCTGTCTTTTTGTTAAATACAACCCTACAGACAGCTTACTGGCTCCAAAAGAAAACATGAATCTACTGTACCTACAAGCACTACAAAGTTGTTATTTTATTCGGATCTTTATGTGCTGGACTACTATTTCCCAGTCTCATCCTCACTGTAATGTTTTCAGGTAGAGCACAAGAAGCACACGGTGTGGGAGTAGGATAATTTTTATTTTTCATCTATCTCTCAGTAAGAAAATAAATAACAGTATTTTCCAAAATGTCAACCTATCCATTTAAACTCCCCAGTGGTAATTATACCTGTTTTTTTTATCCTCTCTTCCTTCTCTCACCCCAACCGGTCGCAGCAGATGGCCGCCCCTCCCTGAGCCTGGTTCTGCCGGAGGTTTCTTCCTGTTAAAAGGGAGTTTTTCCTTCCCACTGTCACCAAAGTGCTTGCTCATAGGGGGTCATGTGATTGTTGGGTTTTTCTCTGTATGTATTATTGTAGGGTCTACCTTATAATATAAATTGTTTTTGAACATTTCGTTCACTACCCATATAGTATTTTCCCACAAAGATGACTATTTAGCAAGTAGAACTGGAAGGTTAAAAGTTAAGCCTGCCTTAGTTTAATTCACCACCAGAGGAGTAACAGCTATTGTTTCTGCATAGCATACAGTCCTCTGGCTCTGGGCCCTGAATATAAATGGTGCTTTTGCACTGAATTTACTGTCTTTGCAGAAATCCCCATCACTTAAGCATACAGCGACATCAGCCTGTGTGCTCTAAAAGGTTAAAGCCCCTAGGGGGATACCACTCCACCTCTCTATCTGGGATTTTGCTGACCCAGAATCTAAGACATACACGCATGCTGTCCCTGATCGATTTGCCCAAAAGAAGAAAAAAGCAATGGATGCCAGCTGGATGAGACACTAACAGTAGTTGGGACTGTGTGTGTTGCAGTCTCAATAGAGCCTCAAGGTGTGACACTTTAAATTGACTTTACCTCTACATGTATTCCTTTCAACTCCTCTGAGCAGAAACATAATGGTGGAGTGTTGGTGATATTTGATGTTCATATCTATATCAAGGCCAGCAGGCTCTTCTTGATGGGTTTGTAAAAAGGTTTCTCTAATCTTACAACCAATCAAGCATCCTCCTGGTTATAGCTGCTTCTAGTCCAGCTCTGCTGAGCCCACACAGCATAACACTGTATGTTTATGGATGTGTTGTATAGCAGTTTTGCAAATGCATGCATGCACACACTTTTTTCCAGATTATATTATATATTCCTCATCTGCATGTAGTAAATTTTCCTTACCAAGCCGTCAAATAGCTGTGCATCAGTATGTTAGTAGAATATATGTTATTGTTTGTGTGGTATTAGTGTTTCCCAACCTGCTGCAGGGTTGTCACCGTGGACTCCAGCTGCTCTCGTTTGGACAGCTCCTCCTCCCATCTGCAACACAGATCACAGAGGTGGGTCAGTTACCGTCGGGCATGCCCCCAGGGGCCCAGCAGACAGTGTAATGGTACTTTTGTGGAGCTAATACTCCCATCTCTGATTACAAAACGTCCTTGACAGACTGGGGCCACACCCACACCCACAACCCACACACCATCCCACCACCCCATTTTTCGATCTTTTGTCTCCTTCATCTTTAAACAGTGTCTTTACAACCATGCTGCTTCAATGAAGACAATAAGGAAGAACTGAGTCCCATCCTTTGACAAACACTGCTCCTGAATAGTCTTTGAAACATGACTGACTGACTGGAGTTTTCCTTCATGCCACCATGCTTCAGTCCTGAAGTTTGTAAAGTCAGGAATTTGTTTTCAAATTAATCTTTTTTTTGTGTTTCTCATTATACATTTGAAGACACTTGTCAACACTTGCCATAATATTACTGAAATTCCAAAATTTATTAAAGATAAGCTGGGCTGAATTCACTATACCACACCAAACAATCTAGACCAATAAGTCACACTTGTGCTTAGGAGAAAAAAACACTAACTTGCAATGTTCAGCAGACATAAAAGAACATTTCGCTCAATAACAATCTCATGGTCAAAGTATTTTCCACCTGTCTGCTATTAATGACTTTGCAGCATTCAGTGCCAATAAACCTACAAATGGTGGCTTTACCAACACACCAACTGCTATTGCCATCTATAGAGTCACACCACCAGCGCTGCTAAAAATAAACCACCAGACCCTCCTGTTAGCTGAAAGCTATGATTAGCAATGCAGGTCTTTCCTCCCTTCCTCTGTCTTTCTTGTCATATCAGTCTTCCGCACCATGGCAGCTCTGTATAAACAAAATTAGTAGCCTGCTCAATTTGCAGTATGAAGCTATTGCACACAAAGCACAGGAGGCTCAAGCTACTGCATCGGTCAGTTCAGCGTGCTACTAATACCCATTCTTCTTGTGCCCTGGGATAAGAGATAGCAGATATGCTGAGTCACAGATGCTTCTCAAAAGACACTCAGAATGAACAAAAAACTCATTCAAGAATATGAAGTAGCCGCACCGTATGAGACACTGTGGGCCACAGAAGAGGATAAAAACAGGAGGGGATTTCTGTGTGAGGCTGTGCAAATGAGGGAGTTTGTAGAGAGACTGAATAAGCCAGTGGGAAGAGCGGTGTAAGTAGCACATGCCTGACCATACATGTTTACTGTAAGAGAGAAAGCTGACATGGGATGAACACTGCTTCATTGTGGGTTAGGTCATCTATAGCCTTCACAATGGAGAAGCACACCACAGCCAAAAGTCAGCACATGCGTCACTAGAGATTCACTTTTCCAACAAAATCAGCCTTGTTTCCACTCAGGATGTAGTGAATATACACTGTCTAATTAGAGAGAAGCATTCCCTGGCAGGGCGTGCCAGCATGCTTCGTGATTGAAGCCTTGTTCTTCTAAAAAATGCTGGCAGTGGTGTTTACTGTGTCCACAACACTCTGCCCGTCTGCAGCAGAACTCTGGCTAAGGTCACTGAGGTTCACAACTGCATCACATCCTCTGCAGACACAACAGCGCCTGCATTACATGCCGTCTTACTTGTGTTGTCACTTCCTGAATGCCCACTACAACCTTTTCATTCAGACTGTTGGTGAAATCATGGGAATATAGGATTCCCTTGATTTATAGGAGTAAATCAAGGGAAATCAAGGGAATACATTTTTCAAAGATATATATCATCTATCAAAATTAATGGAGTTACTAAAGCAGCAACTGCTTCCACATTATTTGGAGCCATTACAAATCACCAGTCCATAAAAGTACACCTCACCGACCTCAGACACCATCATTGTAAGCTACTAGATAAAAATGGCTAACCCAAACAAGGCTGACATTCCAGCAAAGTTACTTCATCTGACCTGTCTGCCATAACCGTGGCTCTGCTTTTCATGTACCTTTGGCATGACTTAATCAAGATGAACACACGGGGAGTCTCCTTACAAGGACAAAGACAGCAGGAGGGTTAGAGCCTGTGTCAGCTCATGCACATCTGTTTACTGCCAGACAGCCTCTGAATCACAGCCTAATAAATCAAAAGCTGTGCTCTTACAGATGTGTTTATTCTGCTGAGAAAGCCAGCTTGAATTTTAGCAATACATCAAAGAGATTTCATTTTTGTCATATTCTGACATCTGAGATATGCCAGTATTATTTTGACTTTAGGAGCATTCTTTGGGCATATATATATAACTGTATTTATAATGTGAGTGTAGAAAATATTTTCTACACTATTTTCTAAGTGTCACTTAGCCATTTAAAGCATTCTGCACTGGTGCTTGGGCATCATTGTCCAGAGTTTAATTATGTTAAGTAAGATTTCATTCAGTCCAAAGATATGCAGTTAGTGGGGTGAATGCCCGTACATGTGAATGTGAGTGCGAATGGTTGTTTGTCTCTATATGTTAGCCCTGTGACAGACTGGCGACCTGTCCAGGGTGTACCCTGCCTCTCGCGCTATGGTAGCTGGGATAGCCTCCAGTCCCCCCACGACCCTGAAAAGGATCAGCGGCAGAGAATGGATGGATGGATGGAAGATTTCATTCTACCTAATCTAATAACATAGAGTAATATAAATCAGCACTGCATGCTTTTTGCACTGGAGTAGAACATTTTTGAAAAGCTACTTTATTCTTCGTGATTCATGTAAATCAGTGATTTAAGATAATACCGCAGTGTGGTACTGAAAGGGAAACCTGAAGTGTATCACATCAAACAGACATTTCTCATACATTTGTCTGTTGAACAATAGCATTCCTGCAGAGCTTGCCAACTAACCCTCCCTGCCTTGTGTGGTGTGTCTGGGAGTTACATTTGCACGCAAATTGCCTCAGTGTTTTCCCACTACAGCGCCCGAGGACACGGACCATGCACCCATTCAAGTCTTGATTCGCACTTGATTCTTTATAATGATAGTGCTCAAGGTGATAGTTTTATGCCACTCATAGTAATTTAGTGGTGAAACTGTCAGAGTGAAAATAATTGGAGGTAGCTATCCAAAGATTATTATCTTAATGACTAAATGTTCATCAGAAAAGTCGTAAACTCTTATGCAACAGGTGGTAACTATTAAAAAGAGCATGGAATATGCAGTAAACACCAAAGTGAGCGTAAGGAAAACTTTGAGGTGTGGTTGCATATCATACCACAAAGCCTCCGTCGCTCATCGCAAATAAAGTTTTAAGTCAGCCAACACCCTGTTTCAAGTATGTGATATACTGGAAAGTGTTTGTGTGTGGAAGCTCTAAGAAACCAGGCAACAAATTACAGGCTCAAGCACCAATCCCACATATTAGAGCAGATTAAAATCCTACTATTCAAAATATTTTTCTGGAGTGGCACGTTCCTTAGTTTCATAATCTTTCTTCTATATTAGATCCAAATATCAACTGAAAACTGGTATACAGAAGAGCGAGACATTGTAAATTAGTACAAATTTGTTTTTCCAAGAGGCAATATATAGAAATGCTTGCCAAAAACTCGTGATTTAGGAGGTCTTAATTTAAAATAAATAATTACTGGGCAGCTATTAAAACGTTTCAAAACACTTTAAAATTTCTACAACTCTGAAATGTAACTTTCCCTGCCACCTTAAAAATATGAGTTAACTGCACTTATTTTTTCAAATAGTTCAAATAAATACACAATTTAATTTGAATTAACTAAATGTACATATTTGTCTTAAGTGATTTAAAAAAGATACGTTGGTCCAACTGAATTCCTGTATGTTTAGCACTGCATTCAGTAATATTATCTAAAACAATTAAGTAATTGAATTGTTAAATTATAAATTACATTCCCTCTTTATTAATAAAGTTTAAATTTATAAGGGCACAAATCATTGTGTGTTTTCTCAAATAACTCTGCAAAGGGAAACCTTAGGGGAAACACTATTAAGAGATTTTAATGGCACAGTGACAATAAATTCCCACGCGAGCAGAGAGAGAAAAGCAGGAAGCCCTGCATGATAACAGAATGAGGGATCAATACATGTGACTATGTGCAGAACAAACACTTAGCCATTTAGCTGAGCTGCTTATATGAAATGAGGCCACTGACAGCTTTGATAAATCATGTCTAAAGGTCCTGAGCACTTCTGATTCCTCCGGTGGACAGCTAGAGGTGTCTATACAATGTCTTCTAGATGATACAAGCATTCTCCATCTTCATTAACACAGAATCTGCAGGCTAGTGTCACCCCC
>VVHJ01036259.1:11693-21723 GCA_015107715.1 Tylochromis polylepis | reverse complement strand
TTCCCCTTTACTGAAGCATACTGCTCAGCTTTTCAGTTCACACTGTGCTTCTCACAGAAGTTGGGCCGTCTTAACAGCATAAACAATGGCCAACTTTCCCTTGAGTGATAATTGCTAAACACTGCTCTGACAAACTTGCCCCAGCCTTTACATTTTGCCAAAAAAGGAGCTGCACAGGCAGCTGTGCAAAGTACTGTGAGCTGACAGCCAAAACGCATGTTCATGCAAATTTATGTCCCTGCCAATTTCTCCCATTCTTCTTTTCATTTCTTCTACTTTACTGTCCCATAAAAGGGAAAAAAACAAAACAAAAACAAAAAAAACCTTTGCTTTGGCCTCGCTGACCAAATTCAAAACTCATTGTTAATTCCACACTGAAATAAGCCTAAATGTAAAAAAAAAAAAAATAAAGTTAAAAAAAGCACAAAAAATACACACAGACAAAGAAACAGAAAAGCTGAAACAAACAATGTCAGTCTATGCAACAGAGGGGTCTGTAGTCTATTAAATTAACCAGGGGAATGCTACTAATGCAATACAATGATAACATTCCTGCAGTGTTTGGATTTCCCCTAGTGATCCCTCACCAGAGGAGAGGAGGGGACTGAAAAAGGAAGACAGGAGGACAGAGGGAGTGTATTGTTCCTGGCAACGTCTAGCTGTTTTGTCCTTTCAGTTCTCTTAATTTCTTTCTTCATCGTGTCCTCCCTGCCTTGCCTGGTGTTTATGACTTCACTATCGCTGTTAGCAGTGTCTTCACAATTAGTTCATCAGTAAGGAACAGGCATGCAACCAACCAGAGCAGGTAACTTAATTATTCCAAAAACCAAGTAATTACAAGTAAAACTTTGGCCACATAACAACCGAGGTTGTGTTTACAAGCATGCAGGCTGCTGACTGATGACTCAGTGTAACAAGCAGTTCAGAAATGTATAGCACTGACTGGCAGCCACCAAGTCCAAGGAAAACATGACGTTTAGAGAGGTCTTCCAACCTCATCTCAGGCACTAACCACTAACTACACCAGACAGAGCAGCTCTTGGCTCTTTGTGCTGATGAAGAGGCAACCCAGTCCTAATGGGAGCATCCTCACAGGCAGCAGGCCAGTACAAACTGGTCCATTCATCAGGCGAACTCCACAGCGTCACGCATCTACGCCATTCCTCAGCCTGCTGCTGACAATAGGAGGATGAAATCAAAACATCCTGCGCTCAAGTTCTCCTGACTGCCTCTCCGATTCTCTGGTAATTTTACTCTGCTTTCCTGTGTCTGCTACCACCATGTCCTTACCACTCTGTGCTAAACTTTCTTTAAAAAAAAAAAAGAAAGAAAGAAAGAAAAAGGAGGGAAATAAAGTACATTTTTCAACGTTACCAACAAGTGTGTTGTTTAGCTTCAGTCTGAAACTTCTAAAGCTACTTTCTGCAGCTTGCTTATTCATAAGGAGTCACCACAGCAGGTAGCTCCACAGGTTTAATCAGGCAGGAAGGGATGTGTCCACCTAGAATTGACCCGGTGATCTTTTGCTTATGAGGCAAATGTGTAAAACACAACACCGTGCTAAGGCCTTTAAACTGACACACTTAGGTGAAATGTGTTTATTCACATCAGGGATGTTAACGGTTAGCCAACGAGATGTTTGAACGTTGGCGCCCCAACTGGAAATACTAGTTGGTTGAACTAATCATTCATATATTATTAATGCACAATGACAGTAAACTTTTGGGTCACCCCTCTTTTCTGGGAAATTGCAAACAAAACAGTATTTTGCAATAATGCTTAACACATTCTGCATATTCAACCTGCAAGGGACAGAGGGTAGTCACTGCCAGTATTGCTCACATAACCAAACCAATCTGACATTGTGTGCTTGCAATATTTTATAAGGCAGTACGCAGCAGCATTTTAAATATATTTTATTTGTGAATATTAAAGAGTATAAAAATGGCTCCTAAATACATGCAATAACTGTATGGACAGTAAGGTTGGGTGATTGGACGACTATATCGACTGTCGACGATAGACTGAGCCTTTCACCGATCGTTTTTACAAGAGCGATTTATTTATTTATTTGCTCATGAGTAAGTTTGCTAATAATCTTGGTTGAAGCTAAGAGAAGCAGTCAATGGAAAAAATAAAAAAGCGCTGTTTTAACAGCAACCTCTTCCAGCTGCAAGCAAATGCACCCTCCTCCGAGTGCGCCCAAATGCAGCGATTCATTTACTCAAACTCATAAGAGAAAGAAAGGCAGTAGCCTATGTTCAGCAAAAACAAAAACATTTTATTTAAATATTTTTTTTTAAAAAAACAAAAACACAATGGTGGGGAAGGAAACAAAGAGAAAATGGCTTCTTTTTTCCACTATGACCGTGTTTGCAGGCCGTTCCAGTGTTTCTGTCTTACACACTCAACCAAACAACAAATAGAAAATTAAACAAAAAATACGTTTAAAATCAAAATGTCTCTTCCAGCGAACATTTCAAAAACTCCGATGTAATGTTGTCTTTTGTGTAATTTGGCGCATCTCAGATAAATAAATGAATAATCCAATAAGTAGCTATATTAATACTGAAACAAGTAAAATATTCCCTCCAAACAAAGTGTATATTTATATGTTTTTATCAGTCCGTGCATGATTACATTGCTTCACCCATCAAAAAGTCACCTACGCGAATATATGGCCTATCGTCATTTACTGGACTGACGAATGTCAGTTGGAAAATTTTTACATATCGCCCAGCCTTAATGGACTGTTAAAGTCTGCACAGTTTTCACTATTTTCCCACTCCATCTACTTTCAAGGGAGAACCCAGCCACCCTTTGAAGGACATTCATTTCTGACACTTGTATGTGCAACCTCATTCATTTGGTCACTACCCAGAACTCATGATCATAGGTGAGCACAGGAACAGATTGACTGGTTAATCAACAGTGCTGGCTTTTACACTCTTAACTCTTCATGACAACAGATTGGTCCAGCATCCACATCACTGCAGATCACGGACAGACTATTTCACAAGTCAGTATATATCAGTAATGATGTGCTCTGATCACCAGTCGGGTATCCAAGGGTATCCCTAGTAAGCTGATCACCCTCACTAACTTCTGGTGCACACCCAGTCATTTTGTTCTTGAAGCAGGCCTGAAAATATGATAGAAACTGCTCAGTTCAGAAAAGAGAAACAAGAGTCACTAGTAGACATCCAAGGGGGGGAAGAGTTAACGAGTAATGTAGTGTATTTCAAACTGTTTTGCAGCTCCTTTTATCAGGTCAGAATTACAGTTACACTTGACCTGAGGGCACTGGAACTAGAAGCCAGCTTCAAATGAAAGGCTTGTTTCCTTCTCCAGTTGACAAAAATAAAGCGCCTGGTCACAGTTTGATGAAATAAGGTATATTTTTATGAGCTGATTAAATAGTAGAGCCACGGGACAATCACGATGTCTCCCAAGCTAATTTAATTTTTCTGCCACGCAAAACTCGTAAAAACATATCTGGTTTAGTGAAAAGGCCACTGGAAAGTTACCACAAGGTAGCTCCATTCATGGGTCACTGAACACAAGCCCGAAACAGAGACACACAGCGTCACATGACTCACATATACACATACCAGCACTCCTACCAGCAGCTCAAGAAAGCACGCTTGTATTTTATGTTGGTACTGCTATATGCTGCCAGGTGTGCCTGCTTCCATATTGATTGACATTTCTCCCTCTGTCTCGTTCCATGTATCAGAGCATCTTCAAAAGAATTCCCCAGCTTGTTTGAACAGATTTTGGATAACAATGCCAGACATGAATTGTTTGCAAGCTTGAAGCAGGGCTTAAGATGATCATATCAAGGCTTCTTGTAGAAAAAGAAAAAGTCTAAGCAGCATTGTCAACTGTCAGCTTCCATATACGAGGTTACATCATGCAACACAATAATCTGTCCCTTCAACATTCCCCAGCTTTGACATCATTACCTGAAACCCAGTGACAAATGCATTTCAACTTCCCTACGGGCACACACAAAAACAGAAAACTAAACAAAGAAAAAAAGTTTTAATAAATAAACCCTCAGTGGATGGCTCCTCTGGAACTCGACTTCATTTTCTGTTTACAGGTTTAGTGTGAGCTAAGCTTCAGAAAGCTTAGTTCATGCTGCAAGTAGAGTCATGCTCATGTGGCAGACCAATACTACGCACTGCTGTTGGAATGCAGCAGAAAGAATTCAAGGTTGAAACGCCACAACAGACTTGGCTTTCATAAGACGGGTATTAAGGTATAAGGGTACAAGAGAATAGCCATTTGTTAAGAAATATTGTCCATTAATCACATTGTACAAGTCGCTGCCTCAGGGAAGACATTTCACATTCTGTCAAAACATACAATGATGATGTTAGCATTTAGAGTAGAGCCCATTACAAGAAAAGGGAGAGAATCTAATTGCAGGTTTGTGGATTGCTGCAATGGTTGAGTGTAAAAGAAAATAAGGTGTTACCTCTCCAAAGGCTCCTCGTCCAATCACTTTAAGTATCTCAAAGTCTTCCTTGTGCAGGCGCATCTGCTTTACTTTGGATGTGAAGGGTTTGGCTGAAGAGAGAAGACAGAGGTCAAGTGAGAGATTTAAAAAGGAAAAAAAACAAAACAAAACAACAACAACAACAACAAAAAAAACACCCAAAACGCAGCAGAAGATTAATGAACATAAATGGTACTCCCAATGTGGCATTCAAAGCAGCAAATAAATAGCTAGCCTATTTATAATACAGTATAATATAAATCTAACAATGTGGATGATGAAGACTGTCAAAGATTCTCAAAGCATTTTATAGCTAAGGCCACTTGCCTGAAAGTAACAGTAATTAGTAACACTAATGTCAGAGGGAGCTTTTAGCATTTTTAACAAACAGGATAACGTGGCTGGACTTGTGATCACCCTGTGAATCTACAGGTGTGTCATCATGGCAAAACATTCTCGAGGCACTGATCTACCTCAAAGGTTGATTGGATTGTATTTAGAATTCAGTCTGAGGACACACTGTGTCATCACGACAGCATCACCAAGATGGTAGACGCAGTCAGGAAACTGTGTAGTTGAGATGATAAATGACGGTGGATTTCAAACATAGGTGCGAGAGTTGAGGATGCTGCAGAGAGCCAAGAGGTCCCATGTGCCCTCGCCACATTGAGGACACTGGATGAAGACCCGCTTCCCAAACATCCAATAGAATTTGCATCTAGCTGAAGCTGAGAGTCCATGATCACAATCTGAGTGGTCATTTATTTTCCATTTCTAAATTAAATCACTAATAACCTTTGGTGCTCAATAAAGCTGGAAGGTCTAAATATTTCTGTCTGAGCATGAAATGACCCATGCTTGTGGAAACATATTTGTATTAGTTATGTCATAACCCACAAGAAACAACCACTACATTCCCATGTATAAGACTCCATGTTATGGACTTTAATATAGTGTTTGTGACCACCTGGTCTTTATAGCAAATGACAGCGGATCCAGATAGGCTGAACGATAAAGCTGGCTATTATTAGGTTTGCAGTTACAGTTCTTGGTTTGGGGGGGCTGCAAGGGATCTGTAAGGGCTGCTGACGTCCTCTCACAAAGCTAGACAGATTCCATCTAAGGCTCACAAAGTCAGCATTTCCCTCATTTGTGGAAGGCTATTCAACCACTTCCTGGTTTACATGATCTCAGCATGCCAAGGATAACATGGATTAGCTGAAAGTTCACCAAGGTCAGGATAATAGCTCCAACACTGGTTTTTCTGAAAAAGTCAATAGATGTATCCAAATTGTAATCAGAATTATTTTTGCCTATTTTTCAACAATGCTTAAGTGGTTTCATTAGCCACATTTAGCATGGCTAGCATACATACAAGTAGGCATTCGAACACATGTCAGTGTTTAATGTTTACATACAGTAGCACTCTTGGTTAATAAAAGACAAAACCTCCATCTAATGTAGAATGGGCTTGTGTCAGACAGAGAAAGAGAGTGAGTGCCGACAGTGACTAATCATCAAGCTAAACTTGTCTGGTTGCTATAACTTTACAGAACCTCCAGTGTTGAGGAGAAAAAAGGACATTCTCCCACTGAGAAACAGGGAAATGCCTGCCGATATAAAACAAACAGGTCACTCATAGCTCAACAATCTCTCGCTCTCAGTTTTCCTCACACTCCCTCCTGACTCTGCCGACAGCTGGCCTGCTGTGACCGCAGGGCAGAGAGAAAGCAAGGGCCAGAATAGTGTGCCGAAGTCTTGGCACACATTTCCACAGGCCTAAAACACACAAGCAACCCGGCGGTGACGCTACGTGGGGCTGGGAAATACATGACGGGGGGGGGGATGTTTAATCATATCATTAATTTTCCTGCAGAGTAAGTAGACCAGAAGCACTGAAGTTATGTCTAGTGGTTGATCAACCATGATATATTTGGAGCCAGCTTTCAGAAAGCAGCCAGGGAAATGCGACAAGTCTGCAGAAACGATGACAAACAAGGCTGCGACACAACCGAATAGTTCTTTCTCACAAAGCGCTCTTGTGCGTCCTTGCTTCGCTTTTTCATGCGTTATCTAACCTCCTGACAGAGCCAGCTCCAACACAAATGAAAACTCAAGAACTCAATACATGGCAAGGCTAGAAACAACATATCCAAGCAACAGCTAAGTCTACAGGAGCGCGTATCCCACACTTGTACAGCTACACTGTACCCATGTCTTATAAAGGCATCGTACTCGGACAAGTTAGTGGTCTGCAGAAAGAGAGCATGTATATAGATAAGCTCACTGAATGTGTTTGTGTGTTCAAAACGTGGCTGTGCAGAGCAGGCAGAATGTGGGATCCCGCTTCCTTGGGAGATGCTTGTGCAAACTACATAAGTAAGTGACTGAAGTCATTTGTCACCAGAAAAAATATGAAATAAAAACATATATAGCTAGCAAGAACCAATTTGAGTTTTTGACCACCAGATTATTTTACTATCAATTTTGACCATCACAATTCTGGCAGGTTCTCATGTTTGAGGGTTAAATCGGTGAAACAAACAAAAACTGAAACAAGCAACCCCACTCTGGAAACTAACCAGACCTAAACTGAATTCATGAGAAAAACTCTAAATGAAATAGAAAGGAATAAAGAAAAAATAGAAAATTCAAAATAGTTTTGTAATTTTCTAACCAATTTCTTTTTGTTCCATGTTTCATGTTCCATGCGTATATACACCAGTCCAGTACACATACAGCAGAGCAGCCAGTAGTCACTGTAGGAGAAACACTGGTATGTGAGAACAACTTTCGGCCAAAAATATTAGAACGTTCATCCAAATGACCTCAGTGCATCGAGTTTGAGGCAGTTCGGATGAACAGCGATTGAAATGAGTGAAGAACAGAGTTCACAGCTTATACAACATGATTTATTTAAGATATGATGTCCAGCTATGTGACATTTTAAATCTTGCCCTGTGCATGTCTTTTTCAAGACAAGT
Organism: Tylochromis polylepis; assembly: GCA_015107715.1. NCBI lineage: Eukaryota > Metazoa > Chordata > Actinopteri > Cichliformes > Cichlidae > Tylochromis > Tylochromis polylepis. Next base: position 14,235 of record VVHJ01036259.1, on the reverse strand, counting down.
GTCAATATGTGACACAATAATCAGTGAATGTCTTTTATTCTGTTTTGGGATTACCGCCACACTCTGATAGTCACCACCATTTGGCTCAGGGCTGATGGTAATCTTGCTGTGTACAGCAAATTTAGTGGTTTTCAGCTGCCACCATTTTATCCTGCATCTCTAACCTGATGTGGCATGTTTGCCACGGTTAAGATAATATCTTGCTATGAAATCCCACTGGATTCAGTTTAATTCCTGTATCAAAGGTAAACAACCATGCCTGAGCAGCAAACAATTAGACAAGCGATTAAATCCATTTGATATGGTGTTTTTCTCTTTACTGGTAAAACACAGTGGAAGGATTCTGTTCAGAACTGCTTTTACATTGTAAAGAAAAAAAAAACTTCATAGTCAGAGTCTGTCACACATAAACTGTTTACAACTGGATTCTAACATAAATGCATACAAAACATGTTTGATGGTTGAATCAGCTTCAGTATCTTCCTGATGTTCACATGCCCAGCAAAAGCTATCTGAGACCACACAACTCCACTGAAATTCGCCTCCATAAAAGCACAAATCCAGATCAGTTTGTGATATTTTCCTGAGGATATCAGGGGGATTTGACAGTCAGTGTCCCAGCTCACTATGGTAATCTCACAACCTTTCAAAACTCCCTGTATCCAAATACATTTCCTGATCAACTCCAAAAAATAAACCAGATTTTGGGCCAAGCCAGTTCTCTAGTAAAGTTGTCATGTAAATGTGTTCATGGCTTCCTGCTAACAAAGACAGAAAAATCAAACCAATCGCATAATCTCTGAAACTAATAATGATGTGTACTGAAATTCATCAGTGACGTTTCAATAGATGGAGTTATCGCAAGAGGATGACCACTGATTCAACATAGTGGACACAAATGGGTCCCCTCCCTATGAATACAGAGGGTGTTGTCTTTTTTTTCCCCTTGTTTTTCCCCCTCCCCAGACACCACCTTGGACACCACATGTAGCTTACATTACTCTGTCATACTGATTATAAAGTAGTTCAAAGTTGAGTACTTTTATGGCTACTTTTATTACTGATATTGAGCTTGTGGAGAGTTACAAGTATTTAGGGGTTGTTCTTGACCACAAACTGTGTTTTGAACCTCATGCTGATGCCACTACCAAGAAGTTCAGCAAAGACTGTTCTTTTTAAGGAAAATGAGATCTTTTAATGTCTCATCTGAAATGTTGTCCTTGTTTTACAGAAGTTTTATTGAATCTGTCATTTCTTTCTGTGTTACTGCTTGGTTTGGTAACATGACTCTGAAGAACAAGAATCGGTTGGGACTTTTGGTAAAAGCAAAATCTCAGGGCGTTGGCAAGATGGACTTTTGGCCATTTATAACAAGCATGTGCTGAGGAAGGCTCATTCTATTGTTAGTTGTTTTAACCATCCACTTCACAGTGAGTCTGACTTGTTGCCCTCTGGCTGACATTTTAGAGTACCTGTGAGGAAGACCAAAAGACTCCAGGTTTCCTTTATCCCTACTGCAACCTGTCTCCTTAATGGTAAATAACTGTCTTGTGGCTTTTTATTATTGTTTTGTTTAGTCTTATTGGTGCCCTTGCTGCTAAAATAATTTCCCCTTGTGGGACAATGAAGTATTGAATTGAATTGACTAGTAAGATGACTAGACCATCTCTCTCAGCCCATTTGCCACCCACCTTGCGTCCTCACCACATCTACCTTCTCCAAGTTGACCTGACAAGGTAGAGTTGGAGACTGTGGACTATATAGACTGTATTTTATATGTAATACAGCAAAAGGCTAAAAGTAAATTCTGGCTGCACTAACGTGATGGCAGGCCGTAGAGTAAGGGGGAAGAGAGTCACGCCAGCTGAGAAGGAGAAAACACTGATTAGTAGCTGCACGCTGACTCAGGAGCTCCACTAAACCAGCCACATGAGATATGGCTTTCATCTCTGAGCCAGGAGCCCACAGGCACCGTCCACAACAAAGCAAAATTGCAAACACGGACACAAATATGTGCATGCAGACACACACAGAGCTAGGTCTAATTCCTTACATCTACATCTGACACATAATTGCCGACTCTGTCTTGCTTTGGCCTTGGCAGAAACTTTATAGCCAAACATATTACAGGAATTGCTTTTCTGAAGAGGAATTAAACAGAAGAATAAAAATCATTAGCCACCACTTAAAAAGCAGATGGTTTATTGATGAAAGCCCCAGATATTATTCTGTTATATTTGTCTATGATTTATACATCCGTCATAAGTTTGAGTGTTTGGGAAAAAAGAAACATAAGGGCCATTTTATCTACCTTCCCCACAAGCAAAATTTCTTCTGACTGGCTGCCCCTCATTGCCAAAAAGTTCTCTCATAGGGGTCTGTCTCTGCCCCTCTCTCTCACCAGAGAAATGACTGCACTCACTCTCCTCATTTACACTGGGATTTTTTTTTCCTATAGCTCTGAATCTGCAGACTCATAAAAGACATGCCACATCCTTTAAAAAAAAAAAAAAAAAAAAAAAACAAACCAAAAAAAAAAATC
>VVHJ01036258.1:14154-43863 GCA_015107715.1 Tylochromis polylepis | reverse complement strand
CCCGTGTGTACACCTGTGTGTACACTTGTGTGCGTGAGCGCTTGTATTCAGAAGGTTTCTCCATGTAATTATCTGCTAGAGGATGTGGGGAGCCATAGCCACACCCCCCAGGGCATGAAGCAGGCATGGAGGAGATCCAGGCCCCAGACATCCAGAGGCCCCCCAGAGCACGAGAGCCCAAGGAGGACCACCGGAGGAGCAGCTGCACCACCCTCCTGGAAAGAGCTGAGGAGAGCCCCAGACAGGGGGGGTGGGGGTGTCACCCAGCAGCCACGGTGTAGAAGCCACAGGGGGCCGCGGCAATGTGCCTGCAGGCTCTGCTGGCAGCCAGCCGCGCCAGAGCGGTGACTTCTAACAACTGCCTTCAGCCTTCTGTTGTAGATAAATGTCAACAGAATAATGCAGCAATAATAATATAATCCTGTCTCTCTCATGCTCCATTCTCTCCAGACTCTGTGTTGTCATCACGGTTTGCTATGGTAGAAATTAAGAGGTGAAAGTTCCCCAACATTTAACTCGGTGTGAAGAGTCTGATGAGGGTCTCTTCAAATCCACTCTTTTCCACCAGTGTGGTGTTGGTGCTGGTGTCAGTGTGGAGCTAGTTCTGCTTGTTGCCCAGACAACATTTCAACAGATTAAAGAACTGATTGTTATGTAGCTTTCCTGGCAGAAGGTGCCATCGTATCTTTTTAAAGAAATCGTGGTGGATTTCAGTGGCACTTCCTATAGCCACTAACTTTACTGGTTCCAGTGTCGGACCCAGTAGTTCTGTTGTGCTTTAATTGTCCCAAATTTTGTTTCTAGTAGAATTCATTTTGTTTGTATGTCAATAAAAACATGCAGACAAAAAAAAAGCACATAGTTTTTTTTAAAAACAAAAGACAAAACAGTGTGAGTCCACATTTCTATTGGAAAGAAGTAATTTCCACATATTATTTTAGTTTGTATTGTTGGCCACTGTAAGAAATCTGAAATATCAGCTGATAAACTATAACATGTAGTGGTAAAAGAGAAACAATTACAATGAGATTTCTCTGGGAATTCCTATTTGAACCAGTCATTTGAAGAAGTGTTTCTTTGTGCCCATTATGCTGGTGCAAAGGTTTGTTCAATAATGACTGAATGCATTCAATGCAGCACATGAAGAAAAAAAAGAAAGAAGAAAACTTTTCATGGATATTTGATCACCCGGACCTGAAATGATATTAATTTGAAAAACTATTTATTGCACTACTAGTATCACCGCTGAGTGGGTCTGGTTTGTACTGTCGGTACTGAACTAGATATGCTCTATATAAAGCACATTTTATCCTAATTACCATAGCTTGTGTTATGAATTCTATCCAGTTTTCTGCAGTACACTTGGATATGTTGCTGTATAGATATAGTCCATGTGTGTGTCTATCTTTCAAAGCTAAAGAAAACTGTAGTTCAGGTGATCCAGTGGTCGCTATAAGGTGATAAGGCAGGGTTTCAACCAAAAATGCAGACTAGACTAATAGACTAAGAAGTTGTTCAAATCCCTGCAACCACTTTTTGTCCTGTTATCATCAGCAGCATGTGTCTGAATGCACAGTCACCAAAGCTGAAAACAGACTGAAAGTGCCTCAAGATACAGATCTAGCAGAGATCCTTTGATACTTCTTGCAGTGAAGTGGCAGGATTTTGTGTTGTTGAGTTTTTCCTTTCCTTCCTGCTGACTGATTGGATTGTTTGAACAGGGTACGTATTTTTTTGCTCATAAGTGCAACTGCGATTGCATAAGTCTTCGTATGTTTGTGAATCTATGTCTTCTTCCGTGTAATGTTCACTAACTGGCTTCTCACTTCTCAGCCTTCTGGTTCTCATCCCTGGCAGGGCCACTCCCAGGAAACATCTCTGGGTTTTCCGCCAGTGTGGTTCTCACCCTTTTCTTCTCCTTGAACCTCCCAGAGTGTGACACTTTGACATGACGCCCCTTACAGGCCGCCGTCTTGTCCACGATTCTTCCCAGTCGGGCTTCCAGCTGGGCATCTTCTGTTTGGGTGGCAGCTCCCGACGCTGCACTTGAACCATGCTGACTGCTGGGTGAGTTGGACACAAACTCTGGAGGGATTTCATACAAAACCTTTGGTTGGGATTTTTTTCTCCTGAGAAAAGTGAGCTTCCACCAGCCTGTTGATGACTCTGCCATGATGAATAAAATGTGGGATGGAATAAACCTGAAGCGAAGAAAAAAAAAGTTTCAGATTAAAAAAAAAACTAAAAAAAAAAACTAGAGACTCGTTAAGTTGTTTAAATAATTGTATTTAATCCAGAATAATGTGCATGTGTGAGTAATAATTTGTGTTTATGTCTGCCCATGGCATTGTTAATATTTCAGTGTAATTCAATAGTTTCCATATTTTGTGGATACGGACATACTCATATTACTGTGTGTGTGTGTGTGTGTGTGTCTGATATCAGATGATGTGCTTTACAGCTTTACAGCTTTCCTGGCTGTTTATTATTCAGTGTGATTTTTGGAGCTGACAAACGTGACGTGAGCTTTATACTTCATACTTGCGATTACAGTGTGATTAATACAATACAATCTTCAGCCATGTTTTTCTTAAGGACAGGAAGAACTATGGCACTAGTAGATTAAACAACAACAATCACAGTAATATTAATAATAACAATAATAATAATAATAATAAAAAACACAGTGCAGGTCTATAGTAAATGTTACTATACTTTACTGTTAGTAAATAACCATTTTGGCCCAGATTGAAATATCTACTTATAATAATGATTGAATGGATTTGCTGTGAAATTTACAATTGATATGGTTAAGGATGGGAATTGAGAACCAGTTCTTATAGAGCACTGGTTCCCAGTAGTTCTTTGGAAAGAAATAACGCCAACACTGATCCCAACAAACCTCCAGCATACACAGACATGTTATAACTTATCTAAAAGTTGTTTGATAGACTTCACCTCCACTAACTGTACTCGCTGAGGTGAACCCCATGACCACTTGTGTGTTTTTAGTGCCTCAGTGCTTATATGGGCCTGTGTGTTGCACCCATACAGTTTATTAATGTAGCTTTCTAACTAAAGTTGCTTGCAAATATTGTCACTTCTTATTCCAAAAAGCAAACAAGTTGGTTTAATTAAATGGTAAACGGACTGGTTCTTATATAGTGCTTTGCTACTCTATGTGAGCACTCAAAGCACTTCACACAACTTGTGCATTCACACTTTTCTGTGCTGTTTCTAAGTGCTTTGTATCTAACATTCACACTCCGACAGAGAGCAACTTGGGGTTAGTATCTTGCCCAAGGACACTTGGCATGCAGACTGGAGCAGACTGGGATCAAACCTCCAACCTTCCAGTTAGTAGGTGACAGGCTCTACCACCTGAGCTACCCCAAATTGAATCGCAGTACATTACTGGGTAAAGCAGTAATATAATGCATTATTGTATAACAATTGTGTTGATAGCTGCAATACAAAGCTTTTCAATTCTCTGCATGATGATTAAAGAAAAACACAACAAGAGCTCTCTATAAGCATCTGCACAGATAGCTAACAGAAAGCTACTCCAGAGGGACGATAAAGCTAAGTGACCCCAGGCCAGTGGCAGAGCCAGCTCTCGACACTTTAAAAGATCCTTCTTCTTTTTTTGTGTGCGTAAAACAGTGCGACAGCAAGCTGGTGGCGTTGTCGTCTCCATTTCTACTTGCTCATGTTTTTACAGTAGAATTGCAGTTGCAGTCACTTTAGTTTGGTTTTCAACTTGCTTTGTGTTTATATTTAATAACTAGATGGAGGAATTGAACTCGGGACCATCCTGCTGTGAAGCAAAGTGCTGCCCTGCAATAATCCTGACGTGAAATTTTCTTATCGTTTAATCTTCACTGTTACACCTGCTGAACGTTATCACACTAATACTCTCTTGTTTAACCGTAGACAGAGAGGAGCTAACGCTTTCCCATGGCACTTAGTGTTTATGCAAAGCTAGGCTAATTTCCTTTTATCTATGACTTTATTCTGTGTTTTGCATACAGATTTGAGATTGCTATAGATCATTTATCCAATTGTCAGCAAAGCAAGAACTAAATCCAAAATATTCTGTGACTGCAGTACACTCTGATTAAAACCATGCAACAATATGTGGACAGCACAGGCCATATAGTGTTAACGTCTCCTACATGTGTGAACATTACAAGTAGCCAGAACTGATCAAATGGTGTCACTGAGCATAATGATGGGCATACTGGGTGGGGCAAAATACTATTAAATGCAATATAGGAAAAAAGGGGGGGAAAATAAAGAAATCACCGAGCTTCATTCACGCTGAGGCCCCCCTTTTTAAACATAATAGGTGTTCTATTATTTAGGCTTTAAAATGACCCATCAACTAATGATCAACTAACTCTCCCAGCTGGCATGCAAACTGGCTGCAGGCCAGCTCCTGCTCGCCTCGTGGCTCCAGGCAAGTTTTTCTCACAGCTGAGCAAATAGAAACTGACCACTTTGTTTTATTTCGTGCTCCGTTTCTTTTCTACTCGCTCACACACATGCCCTCTCTCTCTCCCCGCTTCAGGAGCATGTGATACGCACAGCTGACTGACTGTTGTGGAGCTTCTTTTGTCTCTTTTGATGTAGGTTCTATTCAGCTTTGAAGTGATAGTGAGTATCGACTTCTGAAGCACCCTCTTTGAACACCTTTTAACTGCGCCGGCCATTTTGCTGCTCGTTGTTTAAATTTAAATCTCCAATCTCTCTCTCTTTTTTTGTCAGCTCAAACACATATTTGTCACACAATTCCTCAATGCGTATTCACAACCGGTAGCTCAGAATTTCGATTATTCTTCTCATCAGGATAAATTGCAGTAAGCTTGGTGATCCTCTGACTTTTGCTCTGGTGCCATCATCGGATCAGATCTCTAATCATTCACATTTTTGAAAACTGTCGTCTGTAATTTATGCTAATTAGCAAATAGTGAGATGCTGAAAGAGGATGGTAAGCATGGTAATGTTAAAACCTAAAGCACAGGCACTCCATGTAGAGAAAATTCTTTTGAAGCATCTGACAGTAATTGTGGCTTTTCATAGCTTTTCCGTGTCTCTGCACTTGTAAGCTGTGGCAATTCTAGAGTCTGTTGGGGCCCCAGGCAAAAAGTCACCGGGGGCCCCTCCAAGAAGAATTTATCACCATTGTGTGATGAATGCTGGTTAGAGGGGCCAGTGCTGGTTGTTTGATAATCTGTCATGTCACAGCCTGCAGTGGTGGACACACTGAGACGTTTACTTTTGTTTAAACAAAATCATGCAGGGAATTAGGTGGGCCCCAATCAGGTCTCTCCAACTGTAAACGCCACACATTGCCACTGCTGTAGTTTAAAGTGTGCCCGCCTCGAGCGGCTGCCTGCCTGCTTAATGGCAAGCAGTGCCTGTGTCTGTAAGGAATAACTGGCTGAAGAAATCTTGGCCTGAAAATCCACTGGTCCTGAAAAAAAAAGATGGGGGTAATTTAGCAAACTAGCTGATGAGATTAGCATCCAGATTAACAGATGCACATTGTTAACAAATAAATGTTGCTGACTACAATTTCCCGCAATCCAAGAACGCAAATGTTTTGTATAATCAATCGGCAGACTTATATATGTACATATATGTCCAGTAAATGTTGGCAAATTCAGTGACAACTGGACCGAAGGAAGTTTTATACTTTATGTGTGTGGAGGAAATTGATAGCCAGCCTGAAAGGCAGAAGTACCCAAGAAACCAAAACCCATTAAATCACTGATGAATGTAATGCTTTTTTTTTTTTTAATGTATTGAATTAATCCAACTGGAACTTTTAATAGTCGAAGACTGAATGCAGAAAATATCAGGAGCTCAGAAAGCATTTCCTGATTAAAGCACAAAAGCTTACTAAACAAAAAACGATGTTCCTGCAATTAGCAGTGTTAAATAGCTGTGGGATAGCAAGGGTCTGAGGTGAGCTCGTACTCTTCTGCCTCTGGAAAACCTGCAATGCCAACATTTTCTCACGTGTGTAAAAGTGAGTCATGGTTTTAGAGAAGCACCAGGATGCCATATTCGTTACCTCAGCTTTATGCAAAAACTTATTTTGACAGTGTGTTGAGAACAATGACAATATTTGACCATAGTAATCATTAGGTGAGGATCTGATATGGCCCTAATTTAAATAAATTTAATTTAAATTAAAATCATTTTTTAGTACATTTAAATTAAGCATTAACAGCTTAATGTAGCCAAAATAAATGAAAGCAGTCTTTCAGCAGTCCAGTGGCTCTGGTCACTCATATTTTAACATGTCAGCACTGTACTGATGCAGATGGAAAGAAGCATTTTATTGTTGTAGCTGCTTAACATGCAGCTATTTAAAAGTAAAGTAAAAAGTAAAAATCATTTAACTCAGTGGTTCCTAATCAAATGTACTGACTGGACCTAAAAAATACCTGAAGAAAAATCTTATTCTGCTTTTTTTTTTTTCTCTTTTCTAATCTTTATCCTGTTTGTCAAACATTGAATACTGTAATAAAATTTGATAAAATGTTTTCGTTTAACCACACTTTAGAGACTTTAGAGCTGCTAACACCCAAAGGCATTAGACACATGACAAACGGCCACTCCTTCTTTTTTAAAGTGGTCAGAAGGCAACGTGTACATGGCAACAATGCACTGCAGTATTTTATTAGTTGTAATTTTTTCAAATCTCAGTTTAGATATTTTGTTAAATGCAGAGATGATGCTGGACTCACCCGTATGAGGCAGCTGCAGTTGTGTTAGGAAGTTTCACAATCACCTTCCAGCCTCTTTACTCCAGAGATTCAGCCTTCCAGTCACAAAAGCCGTGGTGAAATAACATTCAGCTTTCACTGTCCCGCTGACCTTTGCTGCACCGCTCTTGCAGACAGAAAGTGGTTCTGAGTTTACAAGGGCCAAGTTAATGATAAGCTGTCTTGGCAATGTGGCAGAAAAATGGAATCTTATGTTTCACTTGACAGTTTTCAGTCCTTCATAAAAGAGTGGCCACAATCCATTTTCTTCCCCACAACTACCCTAAGAAAGATTACACCTGCAACTTACAGACACCAGGGAAGGCAGTGTGGTTAAATGAGGATGTCTGGTAGAATGTCATCCACCCTGCTGAAGGGCTCTCTAAAAGGCCGTAGCTCCAACTCACAGATGACACAAGAATGAGAGCTAACGCACTCATTCAGTCCTGTCTTCGTGTGCATCTCTGTATTTCCTCCTTTTTGTCTATTCACTGCTCTGTCTGTCTCTTCTTAGGTGGTGCGTTACAGGTGCTGCAGTTGGCCCCTCCCACTGACACACACAGACTTTACAAACCTATAAACATGAGGAACTCAGCTGAACTCACAATATTAACCACATTTCACTTCCTGACCTTAAACTAACCTTCACTTCAACCCCCTTATCTCAGCCTAGACCTTTCTCTACAGGTTTCATGCAAAACTTTAAAACTGCTAAAGTATGTCATGAAAGCAAATAATGACCCAGATTTATTGATAACGTTCATGCAATACAAGTATTTTGATTACCGTAGTCTAGCAATCAGCGTAAATTCATTATTTAATAAGAATAATACCATATATGTCAAACTCAGAGCTAGACTGACTCACACATAACAAGGCTGGCTATTCATACTGAAGCCCTGTTTCTCACATCGTATGCAGAAGTCACTGTAGCTTTGGATCCCTGTAGTGAGTGCTTGGTTGCTACAGTGTTTAGTTTGTTGAGGTGTTCTTAGACAGTTGCTAGTGTGATTTAGGTGGTTGGTAGGAACTGCTGTTGAGTGAGTTACTAAGTTTCCCAAGGTGAGCTGTAGTGGCTCATTGTAGTATTTACTCCTTCATGCTAGCTTTAAGCCAGTGGACATTCTGATATAATGTGACAGACCAATGTTACATTATATTCTGTATTCAACCAGATGATGGCATTTTCTTAACCTGTGCTTTGAGAAAAATTGAAATATTGTAGACACCTCTACGTGGGTGTGATTTCTGCAGAGCAGACACATTATCAGTGAATACAGTGCTGGCATAATCAGTGTCAGTATCAGATACTTCTAGGTCTTAGTTCCAAAACATGTCAACATTTCCTTATTGCCCTGACTGGAAATTGAGCACCAATTAAATTTATTTCCAAAAAGCTTTTTTTGTTTGTTTGTTTTTGTAGTTATTTAGTTTCAGTTTTATAAACCTGAAACCTGTCACTTGTATAGTAGCTCATGTGGCTCAGAGTCCATCACAATTCACAGGTCAGTGCTGGTAACGTACCAGACGATCTTCACCTTGAGCACAGTTTGGATGAAGTTGCATTATGTGGTCATTAAATTTGTGGTGATTAAATCCTGACCAACACTGTGGGAGGAGTGGAGGTTCTTGTGAACTGTGAACAAATGGAAAAACAGAATAAGCTCATTGGTCCTTTAGCCAGATGATAAAAAACAGAACCTTTTACTCACACCGTTATTAACTGATAATCTTTTGCTAAATGGGTACCACATGGGGTTTCCAGCTGTCAATAAGTGACAGAACTGGTGAATAAACTGCTCTGTGAGCGGTATGTATTCATATCTGTTGCTTCATGAAACACAACAGAAGTTAATAAATAACCAAATTATATCCTCAGCATGCAACACATGCACACTGCACACGCGCACGCATGCACACGCACACACACACACACACACACACTGGTCAAAGGTGGATATCTTCAAATCTGGGATGTGTTTGCTCTCTTGCTTTCTGTCTTTGTTCATATACAGCCACGCAGAATCACACATATACATGTGGTGTTGCTTGTGTTTTAATGTTATCTTTATTTCACACAAACTGATACTGCTTCCTTTAAATGTAGAATTATGAGCGAATGAGTCAACCTCAAAGGCAGACCTCCGTCTTGCATTTATGACTTTGTTTCTTCAAGATAACGCATTCACATTCTCTCTCCAATGAGGCGTTTACTGCCTAGACTAAAGTTCAGTGCGTAGTTTGGAACTGTGCCTCTTTACAACCCTGGATGAAGCTGAACGCTGCCCTGAGGATTAATAATGAAGTAAAAGATCACTGCAGTATTTTCAAGAAGAAAGACGAGGAACTCTGACATCACTCGATGTCACAAGTGCGCAGATAGTTGTCCTTGAGTTGCATGCAATGCCCCTAATTTAAAAGCTCCCTCTATTTTGGATGGAGAAGAATGCAGTGCAAAACTAAAAGAAAAGCTATGACATCTACAAATTTTCAAAAGGTGATCTAAAGTAAAAACAAAACAAGAAAAGGACCAAATTAACAAAAGCTTTCTGTTTTGCAATTACAGCACAGTCTGAGGAATGAGCTACCAGAACTTTGTCTGTAATTTCATACATTTAATTCTTACAATTTAAGCCCAAAGAGTTAGCCTGAAAGATTTCTTTGGTTTACGACAGCAGCGTTTCTTTATCATGTCAAAAACCTGAGACGTAATGTTGAAATTGCACTTCTTTTTCTTATCTTACCTGAGGATTTAGATGTATAGTTAAACTTCTGGGGAGTTTCACCGGTCTGGTCCACTTAAGATCAAACTGGGCTGTATGTGGCCTCCGATGTAGAATTAGTTTGACATCCCTGTGTTAGACCTGTGTTTACATTTGAACATAGGCCAGGTCAGGGGTAGGGTTATTGTTAGATTGCATTTTAGCCACATAATAAACAAGCATATTTACAGAAACTGGAAGATGTTGCCTTTCAAGTTAAATCTTTTACATGCACTTTGGCTTAATAGTTATATTTCCATGTGGTTTGTCACATAATTGAAAATACCATATTAAAAAAATGGATATGAATCCAACCTTAACCATACCCTTTCTCTTAACATGCACCAGCTGTAGAGGAAGGAGTAGGTTAGAGTCTATGTTTGTTTAATGTGTGGTTAATATGCAACGTCAGAAAGCTGAATTTATTATAATGTTAGGTGGGTAACAATGGAGCAACTGATTGTAGTATTTTGTTCTCAGGAAATCTTCAGGGAAGCAAATGTTGGGAAAAATGTGAACTTGCTAACAACAGAAGAAATGTTTATGTAGTTATCTTTCATAGTCATTGAAAGTGCATATTTCTAATATATACTGTATACTAGTTCAGCACATGGAAAAAAAACACTATTAGTCTCTTTCACTGTCAGTGAAAGGTTTTCTGTTGGTATCTCCTACTCTAGTACTTTTTTTTTGTGTTTTATTTGTTTGAGACTTCATGGATACAATACTCAAGTACCCATCACACGCACACTTGTCTCATTGGACATGTAGCTGCTGAACACGGTGACAGAAAACTCTGTCAGCACCGACTCATGCAAATCAAGAACAATAGCAGCCCTGTGATGCTAATCAGCATGTCCTAATCTCTTTATCCAGATTACTGTGGTGGTATAGTTAACAGCAGACACGTCAATATAACAAAAAATAAATAGTGATATCCATACATGTTAAAACACCTACTATAATGCAACCTTTAGCAGAAGGTAAGTGTTCTCTGAATACATTTTAAAATACATCACCTAGTGGAAACTAAACCTGTCAAACCTTAATTAAATTAAACCAGAATTTCTCTGACATGCTGACACATGAGAATGCAAATTAAACAGCTTTAATGAAGCGTGGCTGACCTTCTTTTCTAACTTTATAGTATTATTGTAATAAAAACGTGGCACTGCTTTTTAAGTTAGCCGAGATGTATAGAGGTGCATGTAATAAAAATCATCCCAGAACACGTAGGCGGTGTGTGAAAAGTATAATGATTGTAAAAATACATGCCGTGCTAATTTATCCTGTAGACCTAACCTGCTCCGGAGGAGGTTAGGTCCCATATTAGAGTGATGAAATCACCAACTAATGACCAATTTCCATCCTCCAGAAAAATAGCATCACCATTCCTGGAAGTTCTCTCTCAAACCCCCAGGCCTATGTTAGCCTGCTTGAGGAAGACATACATACCACTCCCTGAGATTTGTGTCCTTGCTGTATGTACACTATATTGACTCACCCAAGAAAATCATTGAATTCAGGTGTTCCACTCACTTCCATGGCCACAGCTATATAAATTCAAGCACCACCAAGACTGCTTCTACAAACATTTGTGAAAGAATTGGTCGCTCTCAGGAGCTCGGTGAATTCCAGTGTAGTACCGCCACCTGTGCACTTGTGCACTATGTCTGTTGAACTAGCAGTCCAAAAAGGTTGAATCTTTTCAACTCAACCTGTCTTTTCTTGATCAATACTTGATTAATACCACTCCAATAAGAACTGTGGTGATATCAGCTCAGTCTAAATAAGCATTTAGGATAGAGTGAACACTTTTGTACTTTTCCTATGTTGCAGAAAAATAAAGTTGTTCCTGTGTTCAGTTCTAGTATTTTAAGGAGGTGTTCCTAGGCTTATAAAATAAAATATTTTCTTACACTATATATGCAATCTACATTTAGGTGTTTTCATGGTAGCTGACTGGTGCAGGGAAATGACATGTCTAATCAGAGGTGTTTTTAACTCTCAGATGAAATATTGTTTTTAAAAAGAATTAAGAGAAGTTAGTTGATATGTGACATTTTTGTGTGAATTCTGGATGTAATGGGATTCTTTTTTTTCTTCTTATTTCACAGCACTTCACAGACAACACAGAGTAATAACACTCTTTTATAAGTGATACGTTTCTCTTACATATACTAACATACCAGCTTTAAAAAATGTTTACCAGCCCTGGTCAGGAAGCCCTGGGTGGTGTTGTGCACATGTTTTGGTCGAACATTGCCATCTTGTGGTGAATTTTGTAAAGTGCATCTACACAACCTGCTGGATGAACTCCAGGGGACGTTTGTCAGAGACGACGTCAGACTTAGATGGAAGATGACCTTCAACAAATGTTTTCAGAAAAAAAACTTAAGGTATCAAAATATGGAGTCCAGTGCAATGTGCTGGTGCTTAGGCTGTGATATTGAGTAAGACAGCTACTTTCAGCTGCTCCTTTATTTAAAAGGAGTCATCAGAAAAGATGCCCTTCCTGACACAACCCCAAAGATTTGTATCTCCTCCTGGAATCCAACTGGGGAATCTTTCACTTGTTAGGCAGATGTGTAAACCATTAAACTATAGTGTGACTAGTCTATGGTATTGAGTCAATATTACTTATTCATATTTGTTAAGGTGCAAAAATATAACTTATATAACTGCAGGAAACAGTCTTCTCTCGACTCGTACAAATCTTTTGCTTATGTTTGAAAGTGGTGAGCAGAAGACATCAGTGATAAGGGCTGGGTCATTCTACACTTGGAGGACAATTTAAGTGATAAAAAAAAATGGAATCTTTATTTTATTATCCGTTATGTATTTAAGAAAAACAAGTAATAAATGCCATGGTCACTGTGTGGATAGAGAGGACCCAAACGCAGGACTCGCAGGCTGGTTGAGGATGTGGACGGTGTTTATTGTGAGAACAGGATGAACAGAACATGAGAGACTGACTGAACTCGACTGAACTCAACAGAAAACACACGTGGAATAGACGATGACAAGACCCTGAACCGAGGAAAACTGAGGACTTAAATACACAGGATAATGACGATAAGAGACAGGTGAGAACACAGCTGAACTAAATCTAACTAATGAGACATGGGAAGTAGAACTGAACATAATGCACACAAACAAAAGGCTAACACAATAAAACAGGAAACACATGGAAAATAAACTATGACAAAGTGCAAACTGAAAACACTGGGTCAATGACCATGGGAACCCTGACAACAAACCCTCAAAAATGAGAGTTTTACAGCTTAGATGTCAAAGCGACACTTTTTATGAAATATTTTAGCTGCTCTGTGCAATGACTGGCACAACCCTTGAACTTGATCTTTTTAAAAATCTTTTTTAACCAATTCTTCACCATTAAGTTAAAGAAATCCTCCTTCATACTAAATACGTATTCAGTTTCAGATAAGACTTGGAGAACGCGGAGAACATCTTACTGCTTAAGAGCTTAAGAGTGAAATTGGACAGTATCCCTGATTTTTACCATACAAATTTAATTGACTGCTTTTCAGTTTTAGACTCCTTGTTTTCCACTGAGTTATCATTCTTGTCACTAGTTAGCTAACATAAACTAAGTCTATTTAGTGCCTGAGCCTGGTTCTGCTGGAGGTTTCTTCCTGTTAAAAGGGAGTTTTTCCTTCCCACTGTTCCCAAAGTGCTTGCTCATTGGGGGTCATATGATTGTTGGGTTTTTCTCTGTATGTATTATTGTAGGGTCTACCTTACAATATAAAGCACCTTGAGACGACTGTTGTTGTGATTTGGCGCTATATAAATAAAACTGAATTGAATTGAATTGAATTGAATTGAACTGAACGAACCAACCCAGTGACGTCACTTTCTGTAATGGCACAAATGGCACTAAACATGTTCTAAAAACTTTAAACACTTATTTCCTAAACCCAGCTTCACGGTTCCCTTCACCTGTATGTTGATTGAAGTCTGATCCAATACTCTCTACCACTTTGTCCAACTTATTCCAGAATTTCTCTCTCTCTTCTAATCATATGACTGTGGCACATACAGTACGTGCTGACAGCATTCAAATTCACACCTTCAATTGCCAGCTTCAAATTCATCATCCTGTCCACCCTACCTAACACTATTCACATACTCTTAAGTATGTCAAAATTACCCATTTTAGCAGACTCAGACCCAGACCCAATACCCTGAGCCAGGGTATTTATTCCTAACAGTGAGTTCAGTATTTTGTAAAGAGGGGAACTCTTCAGGTGGTAAGGAGATGGAAGAGAGCAGGCAGGTACGTGGGTTTTGCAAGTTACATGTCCATCTCCTTTTATGCTCTCTCTTCACATTTGCTCTCCTCCCTTCCTTTCAGCCAGTTCCCATTTCTAGGCAAAGCCATCTTACACCTTTTTATCACAGTTACATGAAAGGTTGTCTGTGATACACAGAGTTAGGACATCTTGGCTGTCACTCACAACTTATGGTTTTTCAATGTACAGTAACTACTGTGATGGGCAGATTTTAACCGAAAGCACAACTTTTTACTAACCCCAACCACTTTGTTGAGCCTGAACCCAACCGGGGGTAAAGGTAAACATAAAAAAGTGAGTGAAAATAAAATGAACCAGGCTGGTGTCTGCTTTCTGAAAAACCAGCATCAAGGAACCAATGTCATGAAATACCTTGTGTGCAGGGGTGGAAGCAGGTGGCATCTGACAAAGCAACATTTTGTGATGCATTTGGATAAGAATGCCTCGCAGCTCTCTAACCTCCACGTTTTTGCTTATGCACATCTCTTCATCATTATAATTTCTTTCACACTGTCTTAACACCTCCATTGTTCTCCACCCATTGCATCCTCCCATATTTATTCATTAGGCAAGGTTTTTAACAACCACTTCTATCTCCCACTACAGAAAATTTTGCATCATTTACCACAACTGTCCATCAGTCACATGCGTGCGCACGCACCCCCCCCCCACACACACACACACAGATTTCCATCATTGACACTTTAAAACAACTTAAATGTTGGTCTTAAACCAGATTCCATCCTTGTATTTCTTCATGCTAAAATGTTACATTTTATGTGGTGCTGACTTGTTTTTATCCCAATAGATAGGCTGCTCTAAGCAATGTGACTATGGAAATGGATTTATGTTTCTACAAAATGGGAATTGCAATACACACACACACACACACACACACACAGTGGGCAACACTGTGCTGTAGGAGGATCCATTTGTCACTGTGGTAATGCCTGACCGTGTCTGAGGAGGGAAAGAAGAGAGGAATGCAAATGGAAATGTGGCAGAGACAAAACAGGGAGGTGAGTAAGGAATGATGGAGTGATGAAGGATGGAGAGAGAGTCAGAGAAGCAATAAGGATGATAGGGTCCTGAGGTTAAGAATGGAGGTGTGGAAAAAAGGAAGGATAAAGGAGTAGAGGAAGGAGGAGAGAGGAGGCATCATTAGTTCTCTTTAGCTTCCATTATGAAGATTAAAGTGAAGACTGCCTGTTTATCTTAACCCTTTCGTCTCTGTCTGGGTTGGACTGCTGAATTTCATGTTGCTTTCAGCACTTCCAACTAGCTTTAAGCACGCATTCAATACGCCTCAGTTTAGCAGGCATACTAGGTAGATGTTAATCCTAACTTAGGGACGGCATAATGAGGTTAGCATGACTTTTATTACATCTTTGAGTATTTGGGAAGAACTGTAAGGCTAAAATGGCCTACGACACTTAATATGACAAATAACTTGTTGT
Source organism: Tylochromis polylepis (assembly GCA_015107715.1). Lineage (NCBI taxonomy): Eukaryota > Metazoa > Chordata > Actinopteri > Cichliformes > Cichlidae > Tylochromis > Tylochromis polylepis. The sequence continues at coordinate 28,552 of VVHJ01036258.1, read as the reverse complement.
TATTAAGTATTTGGCTAAAATGCAACCAAATCATAGCCCTGACCCTAAACATGCTGCTGGATACCTGGTGAATGCTGACATGAAACCAAGCAAGAGTTCTTCTAAGTGTACTGAGATCCATTTTGTTTATGTTTTTTTTTTTATTTACCAAGAGCTCAAAAAGTTTAAAAATGGATAAAAAACAAAATGTAAAAAAACAACCAAACAACCCCTTTTTGTTCCCTTGGGGTGGCTCAGGAGGTAGAGCAGGTCATCTTCTAACTCCCTGGCTCCTCCAGTCTGCATGCCAAAGTACCCTTTGGTAAGATACTGAGCTCCCAGATGCTCCTGATGCATTCATCGTAGTTTGAACATTAGATGGGACGTACTTAGGTATAGAAAAAAAAGATTGTGTATTAATTTTTGTAAGAGGTTTGTGAGAAAGTGTTCAAGCAGAATAGTAAAGTGCTAAATATGAACCAGTCCATTTGTTTTAGCTTTTTTCTTATGAATCATTTTGTGATATTTACATTGGAAGGTGCTATGTAAATAAAATTTCTGTTTCGCTTTACTTCACATGGTCAGGCACTGCACGAAAGGTTTAGGGATTTTGTTCAAAATCACCTCCTTGATGACTCATTCACTGTTCATGATAGAATAAACACTATAGTTTGCTCAGTGATAGTTTAGTACAGTTTCAGTAGTATAGTTTACTAATCACTGGGAATTTGCATCTTGACTGTCATGCTGCTGTCATTTTGACATTTATTCATGTTGAACTGACATGAATCAATAGCTCACTGAGACTGTTCTCATTCCTATTCTCAGATATTGGCTGGCATCTTAGCGATACTGTCTTTTGGCATCAGTGCGATGAAACTCTGGTCAGGGCAATAGTGAGACTGGTGTTGTTTCCAACCCTCAAATACTTCAACATCTGGCCATTTTAAAAAACAAGTTCCAGCAGCACTCCCCCAGCAGCAACTGACAGTAGCAGCATTCTGGTCCTCTCCTTGGCCTCCAAGCCCCTTATATCATTGTGTTTTCTGGAGAGAGGCCTTAGCGTTGCTAGGCCCTGTGGACGTCAGCCTTTTTGTATGTAGCTTGTTTATGTTAGAAAGGTTGAACTGCCATTTTCTCCCGTTGTTGCCTTTTAGGGCGATAGCTTTAGCATGGTTTTTGTTTGTTTTCAGTTTAGGGATTAGGTAACACTGGTTTGTGAAACACAGCTGGTTCTCTTTATTATGTTGGCCTTGGTTCACCCCCTCAAGTTGGAACAAGTAGGAAAACTGGTGAGAGTTTTAAAGCCCCTAAAGAGAAGACGAAAGCTTAAAAACCATGTTAAGGAGACGCTAAATGAATCAGCCTATGGTCTACCCTCAACAGACACAGAGGAGAAGTAGCTTTAAGAAGTTAAGAGGACATCTTCAAGAAGAGAAAGCCAGCATGGGTTCATTGAAAGAGGAAAAAGTGCAGAATAATCAGATGATGGCTCTGAGCAAAGAGCAACAGAGGAGCAGCTAAAAGCCTAATGGTAAAGCTGCTTGCATTAATCCAGTTTGACTCATCAATAAGAGTACCGAAGTGTTATAAAAATGCCAGTCCATTTTCCATTGACCACACACAGAACCTTTAGACTACATGCCCCAATTTACCATTCACATACTTTTACTGTTATGAGTGGAGGAGAGAGAAATTAACTTCCTGACTGGCTTAAGAACTTTGATTATTATTGTCCCATTCTGAGCCCAGAGGGGTTTAATGCAGGATGTTATCCACTGGAAGGCCTTCACACAGTCTGAAGTATAGAGAATAGGGTTACTTGAAAGCCATTACTCATGTGCTCACAGCGCAAACGATACTCCAGAGGATCAGAGTGCACCTGGACTGGGCTAGAGAAAAGTCTTGGCCAGGGGGAAACTTGCACCAGAAGATGCAAATTTTAATCTGGTCCCCATATTGTGTAGCTGTCTTATCTTTGCTGCTTTTTAAAATGGACATGATATTGACTACTTTGGATCTTGCTTTGCTTGAATGAATTTATTTCTATGGCAAATGCCACATGACATAGTGTCAGCCTTGGAATATGTAGACTACTTAATTTGTAATCTTTGTAGATAGTGGATAGGCTCATCTGCATACATGGAGACACTACATTTTTCTTGACCAAACATGTACTCACAAATCAACATACATTCACATACAAACCCAACGAACCCAACAAAACCCAGACCATGTGAAGGGAGTGCAGCAAATTGAGATTTTTGGAATATTTGCCTTCTTTAAATTTGTTTCACTTCTCTTTGTTTCTCATGTACGCACACATTACCAAAGTGCATGCATTAAATCACACCCCTGCCCCCATTATCGTGCATGTGGTAATTCATTCCATGTAAATTCAGTCTCTGTTGGCTGTCCAGCTCTGTCTTTGTAGCGCTATGCAAAGGAGCAGTTAACAAATGCGGGATAAGAATTCATTACTTGCTGGCACGCACATATGCTAAACATACATACATACCTCATGTGATTTGAATTTTGGCTCTGTCCTTAAAAATGACATGGAATGTAATTATAAGAATTATAAGAATATAATATGAATGTTTCAAAATGGGTGGCACCATTTTCAGGCACATGTGCAGGTCTGTGCTGATGTTTTTTGTTTATGAAAACACAAGAATTTTGCATTGAATAACTGTTTAAACTTCATAAAAGAATCTTTACTTAAGTAAGCACATAATACTACAAAACAAAAGAAATTACTCAATTTAGAGACTGAGCCATTTAAGAATTACAGTATATAATATCTGATTAATTAAATAACTCTGGGGTGCCACAAGCCAGTACGTCTAGTGTCAGTCCCAGTTCTGGATAAATGTTGAGGGTTGCATCAGGGCATAAAATCTTGGCCAAATCAAACATGGGGATCATAAACAATAAGATTTCCATACCGGAATTTTTCGGCACAAGTTTAACAATGAGTACCTCCAGTCCTGTTGGCCGTCAGTGTGCCAGTGGAAACTGCAACTGTTAGCCACAGACAAAGGAAGAAAAGAGGGGGAAGGGATGGTAGGAGGCAGCAAGAGAGAAAAAAGGCAGGACTGTGGGAGTAGGGATTCCAAATGTAGGGACTGAGAAACTGGTGATTTTAGCAGATTTCAGTGGACATGTAGGTGAAAAGAAGAGAAGTGATGAGGAGGCTTGGGTAGGGGGGAGTATGAGGTGATGTATGAGAGTGGAGGAAGGTGCACACAGGTGGACTATATCTTAGCCAGAAGGTGCAATCTCAAAGAGATAGGAAATTAAGGTGGCAGGTGACAGTGTGCAGCATCATATGGTAATCTGTAGATTTACTATGGACATCAAAAGGAGGAAGCAAGTGAAAGCAGAGGCAAGGATTAAGTTGTGGAAATTGAAGAAGATAGAAATTTGCAAAAAATCAGTAAGGGGTTGAGACAGGCTCTGTGTGGTAGGGAATAGTTCTCAGATGTCTGGGAAAGGACAGCGGAAGTACTCAGGGAAACTGCCAAGAAGGTGTTTGGTGTATCCTGTGGACAGAGGAAAGAGTGGTGGAATGAGAAAGTACAGGAAGATGTTACCAAAGATAACATCATCTAGGAGGTTAGGTGTATGGTAAAGAAGAGGTGGCAAAGGTAAAGGCTTATAGTGAGTGGTATGTGAGGCAGGACACTAAGGAAGGAGAAAGGGGATTTCTATTGATCGGGTTGGCAGAGACACTGAGCTGGAAATGATATGTAGCAGATTAGGGTGATTAAGGACAGAAGTGGAAATGTGCTAACAACCAAAGAGAGTATGCTGAGAAGATGGAAGGAACACTATGAGGACATCGACAAAAGGCTGGATGGAGGACAGTATGTACATCACCAAGGGCAGAGGATTAGTAAGGAGGAAGGAGGCAAGGGTGATGTGCAGAGCTGTAGTACCTACAAGGGAATAAAACTGTTGAGCCGTATCATGAAGCGACAAGAAAGTGTTTTTAAGCTAGGTTAAGAAAAGAGGTAACAGTCAGCGAGCAGCAGTATGGATTCATGCTGAGAAAGAGCACGACAGATGCAATGTTTGCTTTGAGAATGTTGATGAATAAATATAGAGAAGGTCAGAAGGAGTTGCACTGTGTATGTGGAGATCTAGAGAAAGTTTATGATGGCGTGTGCCAATAGAGGAAGTGCGGTACTGTATGAGGAATGGCACTATATAAGCCTGGTCCATGCAGTAGCAAGGTTGAGAGACCGGGTTTCTTTATCTGTAACAATACAGCAACATATATTTATACTCTAAAAATCTATAAAATAACAAGTAACCAAAGGGTCAAATAAATGGCATGGAGTACAAACTAGGATATTTTTATCCAAAATATAGTGGTCTAGAAATACAGTAGAACAGTACAAGCACAAATGTACGAAGTCCCCACTGTTACTGTCCATGCTCTTATCTAATGTCTTTGGGCATAGTGCTGTAGTCTGTTGGCACTGGTGGCGCACCAGGCCCACATTCATAGTTCCATTGTCTGCCCCTCTCATATGAACACAAATATTAGACCTTTTAGATCAGGGGTCCAGTCCTCGAGAGCTACTGTCCTGCAGCTTATAGACACATCCTTGTTTCAACACACCTGAATCAAATGAAAGGCTTGTTACCAGGCCTTTGCCAAACTTGATGGCATAGTGAAGAGGTAATTTAACCATTTGATTCAGTTGTGTTGGAGCAGGGATGCATCTAAAAGCTGCATGACAGTAGCTCTCGAGGACTGGAGGTGGAGGCCCCTGTTTTAGATAATAGACCACGTTTATAAAAAAGTGCAATAAAGCAGCAGAAAAGCCCGTATTCTCTCACAATAGGCTATAGTAAGTGTAAGAAAAGTACATGGAGCCTATCTTATATAGTCTTGATTTATTGCCAGTGCAACATTTGAATGAAGGTTTTGTTGATGTGAAGGCAATGACATTTTATTGTCTTGGATGGAGACACCTATTAGAAAAAATGTATATAACACAGATGCATTTTTCTGGTAATTTCTTAAAATATAATGTTTTATTGCATTTGCATGAATTTTATACGTACAGTGTAAGTACAAATTAATTTTCTCATTCACCATATTCATAATAATTTATCATTTTAACAGCTTATTTTGGCTGTAGAGTAGTCTGACTCAAGCATCCAGGAAGGCAGACTCAGCACATATGATATGAGTCGTTTATTTACAGCGTTCTCCATGACATGTGAAACTTAAACCAAAAACTCCCCATATTAACTCATTATAATAAAAACCAAAAAGCTCATTGTGTTGATGTCAATATGAAGAAAGGAGCAAACAACATTTAAATCTGCAACATAATAACAGATACCGCAACATACCATTATCTGTTCATTTAAATCTGCTAAACTAATTCTTATGAAGTTAGCTGTAAAATTGGACCCTTGGTCAGTAATGAATTCTTTAGGGATCCCCATCCCCAAGAACATTTGCATTAAACAGTTTGCAGTCTGATTGGCCAAGAATTTTGCTTTCTTCAAACAGAAACTCACTCCAACTTAAAGTCCTTCTGAGTGGTGCTTATCTTTTGACCTGAGCATGGTTTTTACCCCATAACCTGGCTACTAGTTATATTACGGGGCTCTTGACTTAAATTTCAAATTTTGTGACCATTCTCACTCAGAGTCTTCCTCACTGTTGGAGGGGCTGATGGTTTGGGATTTAGTGCTTTAGTGGGAGCTACAAAGACAGCTTCAGCCCTCTGTGCTACTTGCTTAGATGCACTTAAGCTGTGTTCCTTTATCCAAGTATGCACGTCAGGATTTAGGACTCTCAGAAACTGCTCCAAAACAATGGCATCTCCTATTTCCTAGTATTTTTTTTTTACTTTTCTTTTGGCGCTATCCACTTTTTCATATAGACCTCTCAGGCATGTTCACAACTCGTTAGGTGTCTCATCACCCTCCAGTATATTGGGGCATAGTCTCTGCACATATTTCATTTTGTTTTTTTAAAGAACGTCCTTCTTTACCTTTATAGACACCTTTATATAAGAAGAACTACACTTCTGACTGCACTTACTTCTGGAACTGAGTGAACTGAGTTTTTCACCAGTGCTCCATCTGCCATTGCCTATCCAATTCCCGTCCTGCCTCTTAGTCAGTTTGCTGCTGCCTCAAGCTATGCAAGAAGTTAGAAAGGTCAGCAGTGTTATGCGGTTCAGTAGATTACTCATTAGCTACAGCCAGCTAGTTTACAGGTACTCATACCTTGCAGTCCATTGGCGCTTGTTTTTTGGTCTCATCCATTCTGCATTACTGCCACCTACTGGCCATCAGCCACCACTGCCACCATTTGTAGAGCAGTCTGGCTCAAATGTCAAGGAAAGTGGCAGGCAGACTCGGCAGACATTTTGAGTAGTGGTGGTCCATCTGAAGCTGAAGCACAAGTCAAAATAAATAAATAAAAACAGTGCTTCAGAAGAAATGTAGCAAGGCTTGATTTATCTGGCCAGAGTGATGTGACAAATGACATGAGAAGCTTCATTCAGTATGTCACTGCCTCGGTACCTGATTCAGTGATTGATAAGGAAGTAAATCACAGGTTTGATTTCTGGTGTGTTTTGGTGGTGATGTTGTCTTTTTGTTTTATTTTTTTTACCATTTATTATCCTATTAGCTTGAAATGTCAATAAGTCACAAGCAAAGAGACCACACCATGACACGTTTATACAAGGAAAATTCATCAAAATTATTCATTAATCAAATAGAAAACATTATTTTTCACACAAAAATACACGTGACAGAACTGTTACATGATGTTAAACAGAAGTTGTCACCTAAATTCTGTACAGTGGGCAGTTCAAATGAAGCAGTTTAAGTTGCAGATTTGAGCTGCTCTTCATACTTTTGACCACCAGATGTCACCAAGGAAGACTGTGTTGAAAAGCTTAAAGTAATGAACCCTTTTTAGATACAAGCTTTGATACTTCAGAAAGCTTCACTTGGCCATCGGTAATTTTGAGTTCCCAGAGATGAATAGTTTATTTACAATGTCCTCCATGACACATGAAACTTAAACCAAAAGCTCCCCAGATTTACTCATAATAATAATAATAAAAAATCCCAGCTGTAGTGAATACAGGAGACAAGGAGTGATGTCAGTGAGTGCGAATCTGTCACTCGCTGTGTCAGATTAAATGGTGTCATGTCCATGCAGTAAACTAGAACCATGTTTTTTTCTTGTCTGGATGCTGATGAAAGAAATTTTAAACAGCAGCAGGTTGCTAACAAGTGAGCTCTGGCTCCTCTGGAGCTGAACAGAGCTAGCATGTCGGAGGTCCCACCCCTGAAACACAAGAACTGATGTTAACCCATTCACACACACACTCACACTGGCAGAAGAGACAGAGAGAGAGAGGTATAAAATGATAAGCCAGCACAAGAGGACTAGAGGACCTTGGCAGAATCATTGTCATTGATGATCACCTGTCAGTCTCATTCTGTCCTCTGTGAAACTCTTAAATAGCAGTCAGGGTTATTATGACATTACTGAAAGCACATTGATATATATATATAAAATAATATATATATAAAATTCTTTTTTTAATTATATAAATATAATATAAAATAATGTATATTATATTTATCCCATTCCATCAATGTATAGTAATACATATTATAATTTGGCTGTTGTTGATTAGCATGCGCTGTTAAAAAAACAAACCAAATAAACAAGTTTAAAATATCTGGAGTCTTGCAGTCCAATCAATTCAATTCAATTTTATTTATACGGCACCAAATCACAACAACAGCCAACTCAAGGTGCTTTATATTGTAACGTAGACCCTACAATAATACTACAGAGAAAGACCCAGCAATCATATGACCCTCTATGAGCAAGCACTTTGGTGACAGTGGGAAGGAAAAACTCCCTTTTAACAGGAAGAAACCTCCAGCAGAACCAGGCTCAGGGAGGGGCCATTTCTACTCCATCTCGCTCATGTATTGTTTAGACTGATGTTTGAAGGCCTGCGGTGACGTTAAAAAAAAAAACTAACATCAAATCAATGTTATTTAAAAATGTTAAATTAACAAATGCTTTAAATCATAAGTAACAAGCCTGTTTTGAAAATGTAAGGAGTAGAAAGTGCAAATATTTGCTTAAAAAATTTTCAAATTTGGTTGGGGATTTTTGGTAGTAGTCTTCATTTATTTGGAATGAGAGGGAGAAATGTTATCAGAGAGAGTGCATAGTTGTCATGGGTGAGTGCCTCAAAGCTGTGAGCGCAGTGCTAAATCTTTGAGTCTGTCCCAAAGTTTTCTTAACTCAGTCCACTGAGTCTTTAGAACTGAGTCATTTTCTATTACTCATTAATAATACTAGTATTTTATTAGTATTTTGAACAGTTTTTTAATAGCATTTCTGCAGAAATGCAGAATTAAAACGTCTTTGTGTGCAGAACGTTTTTTATGTAGTTTCTTTAAAAAAACTTCTCTCTATATATGTCAAGTGGCAGCAGTTAGTGTGTCTTTACTTTAATAAGTACACAGAGACTCACACAGCCTGCAGAAAAAATAAGAGCAATTTGCACATTCAGGCACAGACACAATAATACTGCAGTGTGATGGCCACCCTTGTTGTCCTTGTTGCCTGTATCATATCCCCCAGGTAATGAGTGGGTGGAGCTGACCTGACATATGACCTGAGCAGATGGGGCCCAGGGCATTGCTCACATGCGTTCCCTTCACTCAAAAATTGCATGTGTGTTGGGAACCGGTCATAGTTTATTTACTTTATTTAACTAAAACCATTTAAGATCATCCTAAGACTATGTGTGGTCTGCCTCTTTTTCTCGCATTCTTTGGAGCTGATTTGTGACAAAGGATTAAGTCACATCTAAAAGGTGTTATCATCCAATAATTGTTTCACACATGTTTAAAAGAAAAAAAGGCAAACATTTATCCAGAGTTAAAGCTTCACCTCTGTCTTTTCTGTAAACTCATAGATTTGGCCTAGGACATATTATTCCACGCCCTACTGGCTCTGAACACTGCATCTCAAACAATGACATTTTGCTAACATGATTTCTTACATCTCTTCCCCCACTTGGCCCTCCTCTGCCCAAGATGCTGTCTGTTTTTTTAAAATGTCTCCAAGACATTATTGATTTTGCCCTGTCAGCCCATATTAAATTTGTCATCTAGTGAAGAAGTCCAGGCCATGGCGGGGGCGTAAGAACACGAAGAGGGAGATTAGATTATTTAAGACCAACCCTAAGTGTCTGATTTCACATGAGCGTGTAAGTAATCTCACAGCTTTGATTCAAACATGGGACAACATGCTCCATTCTGGTAACTTTTAACTCTGACGCAAACTGCTGCACAGGGCGTCGGTGTATTCAAGTACCACTGGTTACTGTCTGATCGTAAATGTTTTATTTTGTGCTAGATAAAGCACTATGCAGTAAAGCACTATACGGTGGCAATGTATCCTTTACGTGATGCGATGTGTTAAAAACACGTCTACGCACAGTACGCCCTTTAAAAGGTGCTGTGAGGCCCCTACTGGTCGCATTCAGGGTGGCCATCGCTGCCAAGGTCCACTTTCGAGGTTTCCGGTTGTCCACGAAGGCAGCACTGGTCCTGCGGAGGTTCGGGAAAGCGCATCTGAAGCGCGTTCACGTGTCCATACACACAAACACGCGCGCAGGCCACAGCAGCACACCGGGAGCATCCCTGAGAGGAGGGAGCGCTCGTTTTGGTTTACAATCTGGAAGAATCGCTGTATTAGCTTCTGTCGAGCTTGATCAAAGACCTTCTCTGACGACGCATAATGATCCCGGGCTCTGCCGGGCCCCGTGGATGCTGACGCGTGCACAGAAATCCACAGTGGACCGGGTAAAGGACCCCCGTTGACCGCGTCTCCTCCAGCAGCAGCAGAAGCAGCAAGCCCGAGACGGAATGTCAAGTAGCCCCGAAGAAAGTCACTCCAGGGGCGGCGGCTCCAACCGTGACTTGAAGACGGCCTCTTCGAGCAGCACGTCCCTCGAGGATGGAAATCCACCACCGCTGCACCAAAACCGTATACGGCAGGTGGGTGTCTGTCCGCAGCCTGCTCTCTGCACTAGCTGGCCCAGTCAGCCGTGTAACGAGCAGTCCAAAGCGCTGATGCTGATGCTGCTGCTGATGCTGTGCGCCTAGGTAGAGCGGTCATAGGCGTTGCCGTGCTTTATCACACCGGCGCTGCCGAGATGACAGATTTTCCCATATTGCTGCATAAACTGTGTTCAAATTAGCTGTTAATAACAGAAAAGCTCTTCAGCCATCTGTTTTGATAAGAGACGTAGAGGGACGTGCTTCAGCAGAGTGTGATAATACCCAAACAGGCCAACTGTGCCAGTTGTTATGGCCGTCAAAATAAACACCACCAGGTCTGCTCTGGCTAATGGGCTTCAGTGAAGAATGTTTACATGTTAACATTTACCACTGAAAGTTTACTGTCTGGATGGGCCATATCATGACACACTGCAAGTTGTTTATACTTCTGAATATTTGCTTGATTATTTTGAACTTCAGATGTGATTTTTCCGAATATTTGTACGTCCACAAACTTGTGTCTGAGACACTCAAGCTCTTAAAATGACATGCATACACTGTATGTGACATCTTCTAGGTTTTGATTCTGCCGCTATTTTTGATCTGTTTGCCATTAAGTCCTAAGTCCTCCTATGGACTGGAATTCCTTCCTGTTCTCCTCTTCATGTGTAGGCACCAACAGCATCACATAGAGTGCTGTGCAAAAGTCTTCAGGAATAGCTTTCCAGGCTTCGTGAAGGACATTCAAATCTTTGTGTTTAGATGTTGGCTGCTTTTTGTTCTGTTCTCTGTCAAGATGATCCGCACTACTTCAATAATTGAGGTCTGGGCCCTGTGGAAGCCAATCCATGATTGATACTCTTCCATTGTGTGTTTTTCTATCCAGCTATACTTTTACTGTATGTCAATGTGTATGGGATCCTTGTCATGCTGAAAAATGAAGCCATTTCCAATCAGATGCTGTGCAGATGGTGTTGCACGGTGGATTTTATGTGTGTCAAACTGTTTGATCATTGGTATTTTTTGTAGATTCAGGTAAAGAAATGGAACATGTTATAGTTAGGTGCTTTGCTTATCCTTGAATGCTTTATAGTTCAGTGTTTTTGTTAAGTGCCTTAACACTAAAAAAAAAACCAAAACTTCTTTTTAAACATTTGTCTGAAAATGGTCAGGTACAAGGACTGGACTGAGAATGGATGGGAAAAGAAGCCAATATCCAAGAAAAACATGGAAAGACCTCCAGAAAGCCTGCAGAACTATTGCCCAGGACCACTTTAAAAATTATATGAAAGTCTGGCTCCTTGAAAGCAAAATATTAAGAAATGAGGGAATGGCTCAAGACATTTGCACAGTACTGTATATTTATCACTAAGTTCTAGATTAACTTTTATAAATTCACATGCTAGTAATATATACAGTCCCTTGGTCTATATCCAAAAGTCACTTTTTATAAATTTTAAGTATAAACAAGAAAATGGATGTGAAGCGTTGCCATCTAGACGTGCTCATGCGATGCATGTGTTTGGCTGCTCGGTGGAAGTGAGTCAGGAGATGGTAGAGGGTTGTTTCCTGTCTCAGTGCACTCTCTGAGGCTAATGTGATTTCAGTAATGGACTGTGGTGTTACATATACACTTGCACACACAGACACACACTCAGATCCTTCTTTTGGGGTGGGGCCTTTGAGCTCAGATACTTGGATGCACTCAGGAGTTTTTTATTTTAAATTAAATGGCACTAAAATATCAAAAGCTGCACTGTTCAGCCGTGTGTTTGCTCATGGTCAACTAATCACATCGTCTACAGGAGGTTTACTATAGTTAGTTAAAAAAAAAAAACACGTAATTTGAACAGAAAAAAGGTGAGAAAACTAGTAATTCATCTGTGAACTCGAGCTGGTGCTCACCGTATTTGCATACATATATTGATGTGCTCCACAATGAAAGCAGAAAATACATTTCTTAATTATCAGATAACAAACTGGATTCACGTTTAGGCCTCTAAACAGGCTGTGACACTCAAAGCTTGTTTAGAGGCTAAACTGATACAATAAGCCACACCTTACAGCTTGAGGCTGTATGACACTGACCTATTGATTTCCAATATATAGTGCTTAACAAATTTATTAGACCATCACCCAATTTAAATTTTACACCACAGCTGACCTAAATTAACAGCACTGGTAATGACCAAAACTGATTTCACATATATGTAATCATTAATACACCAGTATGTGCAAGCCCTTTAGCTGAAATATTTTTAATGCTAAAATATAACTATATTTAATTGTTGTTATGCATTAATTTTCAAAATTTACAGTTTTAGGCGGTCTAATAAATTTGTTAAGCACTGTATACTTACGATCATGTGAAAAACAAGTTTTCACAGGTCTCTGAGTATCAAATCTACAAGAAAATAAATGAATCAAGGTTGCAGTGGCCCAAAGTACAAACCTCCACCCGATGGAAACGATGTGGCGAGGCCTTAAGAGAGCTGTGTATAAAGAAATTCCTGCAAACCTCAGCAAAGTAGAGAAGAGTGGAGTTCTTTCACAACAAGATGCTGATAAAATGATTACTTTAAGTTTTTGGTTCTTAAGGTGGTTCCACAAGCTATTGAATCATGGCGTTTACTTCGTTTTTAACAGGATTGCCTGTTAAAACTGTTTTTCACATGACTGTATATGACTTTTTGTTACAGAGAAAAATGCAGGAAAAGATGCTTGAGGCAATGATGAGTAACAAATTGTTCAGTAGAGTGCACTGTGTGCATAATGCATCACAGCTGAGCAAACAGTGGTGCAAAATCAAAATACCTTAAATAGTCAGCACCCCCAAAATGCAAGAAGGTATTACGAACAAAATCTGTGAAAACTTGTGTTGGAAGTTAATTCAGGTTTCTGTGTATCTTTATGAATGACTCTGATATTCACTTTCTTTTTTTCCCCCTCTGCTTTGGTCCCCTCCAACTCTTGAGTCTTGTTCTTGCTTTAAGTTGGACTTTCTTCACTAGCAAGCTTCTACTTTCTCTGTCTGCCATTTTGTTCGGTTTTATCAAAGCCTTTTTATATCCGGAAAATGGCTTTAATGAGTGCAGTGAAAATTAAGTATCCTAAATGTGCATGGCCCAGCTAGGAGTGGTACAGAGCGAGTGCTTCTGTAAAAGCAAATCATGTGATACATGTGATAATTTTACTCACTGTGAGTATAAAAAATAGCACATTTTGGCCTCTTGGGATACATCACTTTAACTTGCAAGAAAGACTATGGCACATCAAAGGGATACTGTCCAATTAATAGGCTTTTGGCACAAAGAGTACCCTTGTCTTGTCTTGTTGTCTTGTAAAAAAGCATCTACCTGAGTGGATACTCTTCATTTTGTCTGTTAAACACATTGGAAAATGTTTTTCTAATAACAATAACTTGGTTTATGGAGGACTTTAAGGTTTTCACAGAAACAGGACTGACTGTAGGAGCGATTCTTGTTATTTTAAACTGAACTTTAAAAGATTTTAATCCTGCAAACAAACTTTGTTTCATCTCCAGTGTACTTTCCAAACCACTGATAGAAAATATGTGCGAAACTTTAAAAAAGCAAGTTGACATGAATAAATGTAATATAGGTATATGTTTAATATTATTACTAATCTAAAGCCTATCGTTGAGGTGGAGTTCACTACAACAGTAACAGAGCTCTGACACAAAAAGAGAACATGACTAAGGGAGACTGGGATGTGAAGATCTTATTTTCAGGTCTAAAAATACTCCTGTCTCTCTCGTGATTGTCCTGGAGAGAAATTGCTTTTTCCCAGCCAAATGGCTTTGTGTCCATGGATCTGCGCTCACTGCAATGGACCAATGTCACCGTTCATTTGTACGCTACTTTGAGCTGTTGTTAAATGATTGCTTTCTGCAGTGTGCTCCCTCCTCTATCTGAAAGATATGTGGAGTGCGTCATAATATGTAAACTACTTTCCTGGGTTTGAATAGTAGATTCTTATGAGCAGAGATTGATTCTACTAGAGTTTATGTTCACTGTGGTCTGAGACAAGTAAAGGAGCTATTTGAACCTTTTTGCTTTGGTGGAGACACGCTGCCCCCCTTTTAGATACAGATATAAAACCCAGAAAAGGGTCGTGCCTTCATTTTATATCCAAAGATGATAGGTTTAGGCAGCTTGACCTGTTTCTTATTCAGGGCTTGACATAAAGCTCCTATTTCAAGTGAATGTCACTGCATCATCCCCTGCTCATTTCTTTTTTACACCTTTTCTTGCACTGCATTCCCTCTCTACTTTCTTTTCAGGTCGCCAGTTGTCTTTTCTCCTCGAGA
>VVHJ01036258.1:0-13881 GCA_015107715.1 Tylochromis polylepis | reverse complement strand
TGCAGGAAGGGAGTCCTAATGGAGCCACGGTCTTCATTACATTACTTCAGAACAGCTACATCAACATACACCCACATATAACCATAGTTATCTTCTACTGCACAATGCCAAGCGGAAACGTTTGGGGTCAAACACTCCATGTCCATTCAAATTGCTAAACATACTTGTAGGTAAAGCATTATACTGTATGTCAGTATTTACCAGAGGCTTAACAGCACATTCCTGGTTATAAATTCAAGCAAAAACCTGTAAATGACTGCAGGTCGACAACTCTAGTACCCGATGGTTGTCAAATGCCATTAACAATTTATAATGTGGGCTTAATGCTTCCAGATTATTTCTGTGTAGATATGATTCAGCAGGATACAGCTGTCAATTACACTTTCCCGCTATCCGTATACTATACCATCAGCAAAATGGCACACTACTACATCACTTTTTGGATTAACTAGTTCATCACTCAGTCTGTCAGATCTTAATTTTGAGAATGAATGAATTGTTTTGTTTTTAAACAAAAAATGTAAAGCTTAGAGTTTCAGTTGCTTTTTCCTTGTAATATGTTGATATATTACAAGGAAAATTATTTATATTTTTGTAGTTTGGAGCTTTTGGACCAACACAACGAGCTAATAGAGCTGATAGAATACAGAATGCTAATTGTAATTTTCGCTACTATATTCAGGATTATTTCTTTTTGTCAACTGGTTAATTGTTAATTGAAACATTTCACCAGTACCAATTATTTTTCAATACTGACATCTAGCTTCAGTCAATTATTGTCAAAGAGCGACTATTTAGAAAGATGTTCTCCTAATACCAACAAGCCACATTGCTGATGAGCTCTGATGCAACGTACAAGCAATACACACGAGTGTTGTGTTTCAGTACTAGGTAACGGTGATACCATGTAGAGAAATGCATTGGTATTCCTGTCCAAGATCCAAAATCCAAAGTGCACATGAGCATGTCTGTACTGGGGTACAAACAACACCCTGACTCAACCTCATAGCTAGCTTGGGTGCCCCAGTTACATTTGACACCATCTTTTCCTGGCATGTCTTTTCCTTATAGATGTTTCAAGGAATAGAATAGAATAGAATAGAATAGAATAATCCTTTAATTGTCCCACAAGGGGAAATTTGTTTGTAACAGCAGCCAGAGACACATACAAACAAACAAACAAAATCTTGCAAAATCTTGCAGATTGAAACAGATGAAATTATAAGGAGAAAACCTGAGAGAATATCAGCCTGAGTATAAGAAAAACTAGCAACACTATGTAAATATTGTATCGCCCAAAATGTGTCCTCTGCTTCATAGACGGCAGGTGTTTTTGGATCAGGGCAGTGGGAAGCATTTAGAAGTTAATTATTTATAATGGTCTTATAAGGCTGATTCCTGTTAGTGAGAAATAGAAGGCGGGGGCAAGAGCAGGGTGTGGTTAGTTAGATCAATGGACTTCTCAGAAGCTCAGACATATCTATGTAAATGTGCACTCTCCCCAGCTGTCAGCTCCTTCCTAATGCTCCTCCTCTCCACTTCTCTTGCATCAAATTTAAGTTGGGTGAGCAAAGGTTTTCTCACAGGAAAACACATAAAAGCTTTTGACTGTGTTGCTGAGAATAGATTACTCATCGAACTGAATGTTCACACACACAAACATGTACTTGCACATATACGCACAGCAGCAAAACATCAGACTGCTTTTTCTTCACAACCCGAGGAAGATGACACAACCTGTGACCCACCTTCTAACTCATACAGCAGTTACAGCAGAATTAACTGACATTTGTGCTTTTATTATGTGCCACTTAGGTTTAACATTTTCCTTTCTGAACTTGCATCAAGTATGGTTATAGATCTAAAAGGCGGCTGAAAAAAGTGACTATACAATAAAGTGGATTCTTACCCCATCTGTTTCGTTTTCTCTGTCGCCGTCTCACAGTTTTATTTTATGTCTGTCTTACTAATTGTCTGCATTGTTCTTTTTCTCAGTGTGATGGCATCACAGCATCACTCAGCATTCCTGCATGACTGTGCACTGCAGCGAATTTTAGGTCACACGCTTCATTATTCATAACACATTCAGTTTGAAGGTGAAATCAGTTTCTGCCTCAATACCCTTTGTCATCTGACACAGCACTCTGTCATCATTTTGTTATTCTAGCATATGAAGAGATCAGTGAAGTTTAAAAAAAAGGTGTAGAAAATGTACAATACAGATAATTTTCCAATTCTATATTAGCTGTAGGGGTGAACGTGAGCATGAATGGATGTCTGTCTCTATGTATAAGCCCTGCAATGGACGGGCAATCTGTAAAGGGTGTGCCCTTCCCCTTGACATGTAACAGCTAGGATAGCCTTCAACTCCTCCCCACCCCCACCCTTCCCCCCGTTCCCCCCTGAGACCGTGAATTGGATAAGTTAAGAAAATAGATGGACGCTTGGATGTTTATAGTGTCTGATTTTGAGATTGAGGCAGTTTTGCCTCATATTTCAAGACATAGTGCTTTTAAACGTGGCTCGTTTGGCATCCCTTGCTTCCTTAATCCGAATCATGGCTCAGATATGGAAGAAATAATTCCGAAAGTTGATGTGTTTGTTGGTTGCATTATACTTTGTTGGGGTCAGCAGTGTCAAAAATATGTCACAATATTAAAAAAAAAATTTTGAATAACGATATTTCTGACAATACAGAAAGATGTGTTATTGATGATTGCAGCTTGCTGGCAGCTGCATTTAAGTTAGTGAAGGTCATTTTTCATCCTTCTTTTTCAGTGAGCTGCTGCCATTGATGGCACACTATCCAATTTGAAGTGTGAATCTATTGAAACAAGGTGCCAGCTGCAGCGGCATTATACTGCATACAGCATAATGTCCAGTGACACAGCAGAAGTTAAATGTGAGTTCAAATGTTAGCCTATATAGTGTTTTCCTGAGAAATTTTAAGTAGCAGGTAAAATAACTGCTTAACACTTTTGTTTCACAATAACTAAAGTAACCTAACCTCGTAATTCATCAGGAGCTGCACAATTTTGTCACATAATAAAAAAGAAAAACATTTTCTACTTGGGAGCTTTTAGCCAGCCCTGCTTTTTTATTCTATAACTGCATCAGGAATTTTCATTTGTTGTTTGTGCGTCTTGTCATATGGAGTGCGACTAGTGAGTACTCCATCAACTCTCGGTGAAGCCATTTTGTATAAAGCCCTTTGAATGCTCAGACAGAGTAGAAAAGCACTATGTGAGAACCAGACCATTTATACTTTCATGTCATGTAAAAAAAATTACACTGGTATTATCCCAGGTGATATGATGTTGCACTGTTACTTTGTACAGTACAGTGCTGAAACCAGGTATCCTATTAGGTGTTGTCATTTGTTAGGTAAATGTGTAAAGCACCAGGCTGTGGAGCCACACATAACTAGAGACTCTGTGGCTTGAACTTATACTTCAGTATTTAGTATACAGAACTACAGACTTTTGTCATGATACCTGGTATATTGTACTACTTAACATTGATAACATCTGATAATAGGATGGCAGTCTTTTTCAAGTATTTATTTTCTATTTGCCTCAAAGCCTCTCTTTAATTAAAATGAAAAGTAAGATGACATCATTGGTTCCCAAGGGACTTGGGTAGAACTTCAAAGAGGGGAAAAGGGGAAAGCTGTAAATTCATGTATTGGCCATTTGCAAGGTACTGTAGTGGCTATCTTACCAACCCTCATCTATCACAGGGAGGCAGTGAATGTTGGTTGTGGCTGGAGGCATTGCATTGTACTGAGAGCTTTTAGATATAACACTTCATAAACCTTGGCATCAGTTACGGGAAGTGAATAATGAATTTATTGACGTGAGCAGTTGCTTACACTGCATTACTGGCCATCTAGCTTCTCTTACAGTGGTCATAGTTTATTTGGAGAAAGAAAGAAGTTGAAGGTTGTGGCATTGTGTAACAAAAAATAAAAGCTTCGAGCAATCAGTTAATGTAGCACTGCTGTTTGCCTTTAGTGTTGCTGCCTGTCTGTGAGGGTGTGTGCACTGGGTGCTTTAATGTGGTTGCACAACACTAACAAACAAATGGAACAAGTCATGTTACGTGTAAATCAGCTGAGTGACTAATGAGATTTTTCCATTTGTGTGCATTTGATTCTGTGCTCCATTCACAACAGGGCGTGGTCCTTTTGACTTCCTCTTCCTTCATTTGACTTTCTGTCTGTGAATATTGTATCAAGGTTATGTCCTGTCTACAATGTGCCTTTCTATTCCATCTCATCTCATTTCAGCCCCTCCCACCAAGCATCCCAGTTTTATTTCTTACTGTGTGTTTGGGTGTGGCCTGATCTGGAGTCTTAACTGCCTGCTTTGTTCGCTTGCTATTAAATTTGACTCTGTATGATTTGGTTTTGGAAAAAACAGGGACGGAGATGGAGAGCGAGCATGTGTGCTGTGTATTTTATGGCGCTGACCTTTCTTAAGCACTAAAAGAGGCTTTCAAAAAGACTTGGCATTTAAGCTTTGTCTCTGAGCCAGTCCATTACTGCTTCCGCCATGTATTTTATTCATTCTGTTACACAAACATAAACAGGCTAACAATTTAGCTATTAGACATAACAAATAGAAATATCGACCTTTTAGGTGGAAAGTCATTTGTTATTTAAGCAATTATTTTTTAATATATATATATTATATATTATTATATTTAGTGTTTCTATTTGTTTTTGTTTATTATATACATACTGTTTGTAGACCTTGTTGGCACCACATTCTAATTTCTGATTTTTTTCTGAGTATAGCCTGCCGATACCTATTTTTGTGAGTTCAGATTCTATTTCTAAGAACTATAACTGACAGCATATAGAAGCAAAAAAACAAAAAAAAAATCAACTTTTCTTCAATGTAAAATCATATTTTTATAATTTAAAAAAACTCATCACATTTTAAAATTTCCCTCAAACTGTGGGTTTTACAAGATCCTCTCTCAAGTAAAAATGAAGTGCTCTGCTATGGAAATAAGTATTATTAACGAAAATTTAGTTGCTGTGTGCCCACCTTTACTGACAAAAGCAGGTGCAACAGATTTATGTAGCAAAATAACTATCAGTGACTTATATCATTTTACAGTATGTTTGTAACTTTTATAGCTAACAGGACATTGACTCTTTTTGCTTTTTTTACTTGTCTCTATAATTTTCCTCATAACTGCTTCGATTCTTTGCTCGTACAAAGGCTCATACCAAGGTTGCTTGCTTGTGACTGGCTCTGAACTCTAGAACTTTTGCCACTTTGCCTTTGTTATTCAAAAATTCATCTAGGTGGAGGTGATTTAAGTGTCTCATTAGATTTTTTGTTTTGAACATTTTGTGGCGGTCCCCCTGTGATTTTTGCAAACTTCATGTCTTCACTCACAGTAAGAAGCTTCAAAGGTAACCACATATTATCACGTGGTTAGCATGCAACTATTTGCCTGCATCACTGTGTGTGTTGTAGCTGCATGAAATGGACCGGCTCGTAATTTGAAATATGTGACACTGACTGACTGGTCATCGGCCACAGTCGGTGCTGGAAATTGGCCATTTTTGGTCTCTGAACAGTTAAGAAGTGCAACTCTACTATACATAATCTTTTAAATAAAGCATGGCAAAGCCTTAACTTAAATTTACTTTTTTCTCCATTCTTTGATGGGATGATGTCATGTGATGATGAAGGATATTTTAAGAAATTAATTATGGTGGAAAATACAATATAGTGGTTATTGACATCATGAATGCTTTACATTAGTCCAGGTCCTGAAAATGGTCAAATTATTCAAAGCTAACAAAGGTGCAAAGGGGTTGGCCAAAAAAGAATCTGGTAGCTGTCCCCGATCACTGTTGCAAATTTCAGGGAGAAGATGAAAATTGTGGTTATGAAATATTTAAAAGCTTTTAAGAAGTCTATATGAGTTGTTTCAAATAGAAAGATCATTTCTCCATTAAATCTCAGGTGCATTATATGCTGCTAGACACTCTTCTCTGGAAGAACTGTACTAGTCAGCACTGAAGCTCCATTAGCAGGTAGAATAATCGTTATCAATTTGAAGGCCACTTGTAGACAACGTCTTCCATCAAGGATAATGCCCTATCTCACAATTTGAAAGAAAGTGATCAAAAATATAATGGCTTATTCCTTTGCTCTTGCTCCTCATGTTTGCTCATGTTTCATAAAAATTGAGTAGGTAATTTCTATATAAGCTTCATGCCCCCCCGCCCCTGATAAGGGTAAGAGGAAGAGACTGGAGGGATGGATGCATTTGCTTGGCAATGGAAAGCAACTACTATCTTTTTAAAGCCCTGTTGCCTTTTAAAATAGTTTTATTGCAATAGAGCTACATTTGAATTTTTCATGCAGCTTGAAAATTAAACACAAAAGACAAAAAATAAACAGGAACAAATTGAAACATAGATGGAAAGTGTGAATTTGGTTGTTTATAACCCCCGTTTCACATAAAGAGTGTGTGTGCAAGTGACAAAGCATTTGTACAGTTCTGCGAACACACACACATTTACAATTTGAAACAGGCATGTGTGCTCTCTGTCTATCAAAGAATGCTAATGGGCCAAATAAAAGCCTTTGGATCTATAAAATGGAAAGCAGACCATTAACCCCTCCCCATCTACTAGGTCCACTGGACCAACAGAAACGAGAGCTCACGTCATCTTTCTTTCAGATCGCCCATCAGTGTAACCTGAATCTCAAATGGATCACCGCCACCACACAAACACACACACTTCCTCATATACACATGCATTTGCAGACAAGCAACGGTAGCATTATAATTTATTACTGAGGACACTGTTTCTGGATCAACTAACATGATGATCAATAATTATAGATTTTTGTCTTTTCAATCTGAAATTCAAGAACTCAGGCAATGCCAAGGTTTTTGGCTTTAGTGTACTTAGGGAAGGGAAGGTGTACCTAATGAAGGTACACCTGCAGAAGACTGTACATTTTCTGCAATCCAAACAAAACTTGGTTGTAATTTTACAATATCTCACTGTAACAAAATGCTGCTAGTTGTAAATCACCCTCATCCAGTAAGTACTTCAATATGTGATGCATTTCAAGTCATGATGCATATACTGTATATTTAAAATGACAATAGCAAAACAAAAAGTAAAATTATATTGTGCAGTATACATTTTTGAAACATTTCTGAGAACACCGTAAGTTCTTATTTCTAAAACATAGGATTTTATTATTGTTGCGAAACCTCATGGAGCATCATGGAGTTCAATATATATTTTTCAAGAGAAATTTGCGTAAAAAAACAAAACAAAACAAAAAATAACAGAAAACAGAACAGTACAGAAAGATATATTAATAACACAAAGAAATCAAACATACATTTTCAGATTAAAAAAATAAACATGCAAATGTCCCTGCAGACATGTAAATATATATGTTTAAAATGTTCCAGTATAGTAAATGAGTGTCTCCTCATGTATAGGTAGCTCCTTTGTATACAGCATAGTGTCTGAAACAGTTTTTCTAAGTTCAGTGTGAATAAAATGTACAGTTGCTGTTAGGATGTCCTGTGACTGGACAGTACCAACCATATTGCTATATAAAAGTCAATGCAGTTAATGAGGAAATCGTCTAGAACACGATCTCCCGTGAAACAAAAAGATTTTGGTTGAATCCATTTCCAGAAAACTCAGTCTTTATGTACTATATTTATTTGTAACAGGTGGGCAAAGGTCATTGCAAATTTATGAAAAATACCTATAAAAATAAACATCTTGCATCTGTTTCATTCTCTTTGTTAAGGAAGACCAGGCCACCTTTTCTTTTAAGATACAATGATTGAGGAACGTCTCATCTGAGGCTTAGAGTGTCTGATTTTACTGTGCATAAAATCAAACAATAAATTCATAATCAGGCACTGAGAAAATAGTATCCAGCCACTATCTGCAATAAACAGTTCTAATTTTATGACCATAAATGGTTTAAATAGGTGACCTAGTGAATGGCACGTGCTTGTAATTTCAGTTAAAAACAAGTTTATGCTTGATAAGAAAAATTTATCAAAACCAGAAAAAATGTACATTACAGTTTCTGTTTATTACCATTATTACAACATTATTACAATTATATTTATTAAATTGACTAAATTAATAAGGAGTCTTGAATGTCTATTCAAGGTTCCTTATTCCAAAAACTTACATTGGTGTTTTATTATTTTGTTTTGAATATTAGTATAATGGATTAATGATGCAAAAATGTCAAGTATTCTTTTTACTGTAACTTTCCTGCCAGTTTTTTTCCTTCCAATATAGGCACTGTTGTTAGGTCAGATTACTGGGTTCAATCTAAGATCCATTAGCTGTTTCCTCCAAAAAATAGAATCTCTTAATCTCTTATTCCCTGAGTCACCAGCAGAGAGCAGCAAAGGAAACAGAAATGTGCAGTCTATCTAAAGGCAGCATTGTCAGGAACGAAATGAAGCAGTCAGGTTCAGTGCATCAGTGTTAAAAAAAAAAAAAGGGAAAAAAAACCATTATTACAGTTGTGGAGTGATTCAGCAAATCTGTCCCATTCATGATTACTAGTAGAAAGAAATGCTGCTGATGCTGCTGTAGCTGACTGAGTCTGTGAAAACATATCAGGCAGAACGTGTGAACAGAAATAGAGGTGTGAGATTGTGTCCCTGTCACTTGTGCTGAAATTTCAAACTCCTAACATTAGCTGCACTGACAGAGAGAGACCTTGACACCCGTCTGCTTGGAGTGGGCGCACACACTCACATGCAGGAGCTGTCAAATTCAATTCTGTCAGCCACCACTACAAAGGGTGCAATGCAGTTTAAGATTCAGACTGACCCACTTTCTCCTGTTTAGGGGGAAGCCTGTAACTTGTAGGTGATTGGAAGCCACTGTTCTCTGCTCACTGGTCCCCCTCTGAACTAAGTGGTGTGTCCCATTTTCTCTGCTGGCTCACAGTAGGACAGCCTGTACCCAAGTTCACTCTTTTCATGGTCTCCTCTCATTTTTATTTGCACACTTTTTATGTCATTTAATTCACTTTTTATTTGGAAAAGTCTGCTCTATGCTTTCTTTGGTTATTTTGTAGTGGTATCAGAGCACCTAAACTTATACATCACTTAAACTGCAATAAATACAATGTCCTTATAGACTTTATAGATTTATGAACTATGATTATGTTGACAGAAATCAGCAGTATCTTTTCAGTTCCACACAAAATGACTGGAATAGTTACCTTGTTTCTACCATTGTAATCCACTTCATGCTCCTTTCTGACCTATTAACACTTCACTACACATTTCCCTCAATCGCTAAGAATGGAGAGCATTTTCACAGCAGCAGACAAAGTAGCTGTGTCTGCAGCAGTCAGCTGGCTGTTAGTGCACAGCCTCCTTAAACCCCTTACACAATGAAAAATTTCCTGTGACTCTGGCTCACATGCACATTAACACTCATGCAAGGACACACACGTACACACACAGAGCTTTTTGTAGCCACATCTGTTCACATGGAGGGTTTTCATGTACATCTGGGATGGGTAATTCCCTGTTTGTGTGTTGAAATATGTGATGAGGATGAGAGAGTGAGTGGCTCTTATGTTCATTTTTCATCAGCCCTTTTCAGTCATCATCCCTCTTGTTCGTGTTTGATAGGACCATATGAGTGAGGGATTCATTTTTTTGAGCACCTGTAGGTGTATGCCTGTGTTTTTGTATGAGGACTGAAATTTAGCTGCTGTACAAGTCGGAAGAAGAGAAAACTGAAGAAAGGAAAAAGAGGAATATGCAACAGTTTTTAAAAAATATTTTATTTTTTATTGAATTTGGGTCAACACTACTTTAAAGTCTTTTTTCAATCATTTGGGAGTAATTAGTCAATATTTTTCAGACTTTTCTTTTAGTATTAGCATAATGCTGATGCAGAATAAGGCCTAATAACTTTTTAGAATTTATATACTACGGCATTTTTTTGATAAATATAAAAAGTGAAGGTGTTTAGTTTGCATTAGGCAGGATTTATAAACTTTAGCACCAAGTGAAACACACAGAAAAGTAGAAGGGTGAAGTCATGGCCCACGCTGCAGCCCATCTTAAGAAAGCTCGTGAGCTTGAGCAACACCCAGACTACAGAGCTTTACAGAAAGCCAGGGAGAAGAGGAGACGGCAGCGGGAAAGAGCTGAGCGAAAGCGTCAGGTAAAATCACGTCTGTCACATGTAGTGTGTATTGCTACAATTTAGTTACCACATTCTGTTGTGGCCTTACTGTAAGAACGTATCGTATGTTTTGGTGTTACTGTAGGACAACATAAAAAAGGGGCGGTGGGATTTGTACAGATGTGGAGGTGGTTGAAATCACACTACGTAAAGGATAAAGTACAATGTCAAAGAAATAGTACTGTAACACTGTCTACTATAAATAGTATAATTTTTTTAAAAGATTTTCACCTGTTTTTTTTACTTTCATGGCAATACAAGCCACAAGCAATACTAGTGCACATATGTTCATAAGTGACCTCGTGTATACAAAGCAGCTGTTAATGAGACATTCATGATAATAAGTAGAGTTTTCATCCGGTTAAGCATATACTTGGAAAAGCTACAGTGTATTACCAAGTATCCTTCATTACATGACTGACTCCAGGCTAATCTGTGCAAATCCTGTACGGATACAGAGATTACAGCTGGATCTCAATCAATCCAATCTCTGCATGTGGAGTGTGCAAACAGCTGAATCAGGCAGACAGACAAGTAAAAACTCAAAAAGTGGAGACTGCAAAATACATATACACACACACACACACACACACACACACACACACACACACACACACACACACACACCTTATTGTATCAGTAATGCTCTTCTGAATGTGTGATGCCTTGTGATATTTTTTTTAAATATTATTCACATTATTAATGAATTATTAATTATTTTTACCTAATAGCACAGTGAAAAGAAAAGTAAGAGTGCTTTTTGGTCATGTGAACAATTTCAAAATGAAGTAGTAAGCGTGACTGGGGCGACAGACTGGTGCCCTGTCCAGGGTGTACCCTGCCTCTCGCTCTAAGACAGCTGGGATAGGCTCCAGCCCCCCCACGACCCTGAAAGGGATAAGCGGTAGAGAATGGATGGATGGATGTGACTGGGATACAAAATGTAAATGATCTGCACAAAATGAGTTCTGTGTAGTGAAAAATTCTATGTAAGGCTGATATTAGATTGCTTGTACTGACCGGATCTGACTTGGCCAATTTTTCAGTGGTTTCGATCAGCCTCCCATATGTCCCATTATGCATGGTCAACACATGTACAGCAGCACAGCCAAATAGTTGCATTCACACTCACAGCCACACACTAACATGTCATTAGTGTTGTAAAGACTCACTGTTCACTACCATGAAAAACCTTTGTGACAGTAAACCTAATCAAACACTTAAATCACCATTACCCATGTGATCATGAACATTTATAAGAATCTAAAGAAGGCGAAGGGACTAAAGCTAAAGCTGTCCAGAGGTCAGAGCCAGTCCATGCCAGCAGCCTCGGTATGAACAAAGGAACAAAGGAGTTACGTAGACAATTATAGAGATGAGTAAAAAAGAGAAAAGGGCTGAAGGCCTGTTATAAACATGCTGAAAAATGATGACGTTTTTCTTTGTTGTTGTTATATAAATCTGTTGCTTTTGTTTGGTAAGGTAAAATATATCAGGCATTTTCAGTTAATTATTTGTGCTTCCGCTAATTTTGCTTTGAAGAAAAGTGGATTTTTGTTTGTATATGCTGTCAGTTATAGTTCTTAGAAAGAAGATCAGAATCAGCAGAAATCTGTATTACCAGGTCACAAACATGGAATTGGCAAAGGAAATCGCAACTGGTGCATTTCTAGTTGGAATTTAGTTAAATTTTATTTGATTGCTGTGTTCATGTTTCAATTTTGTCTCTCAGTCCTGACCTTTGGTGTTCCTGAAAAGCACCGTAGGCCATGTGGTCTACATTCTGACTGAAACCCAGCTGTTATGCACCCTACCCTAAACACACACACACACACACGCACCCATCAATGGGTTGTGTCTGGGAGGAACTGAAGGTCTAGAATGGTAAAAATAGCTAAGACAGGAGAGATAGTAAGGGTTAAATGTTTATGGCTGCAGTTGTTGTCTTACTGCGAGAGAGGAGAGGCAGCGGAATAGCAGGCAGGACTGGGCCTTGACCACAGTACAGCATACATTAAGTTAGAGCTAGAGGCTGATGCTCAGGAGCTTGCACTGTGATCAGAGGGAACAACAAGGAAATGTAGTTGTATTAATTAGAAAAGGAAGCAAGATTTGGTAATTTATTAAATATCTTTGAACCAAAGATATGTACAAATTTATTGGACTGTAGTATTAAAGGATGCCAGTAATGTAGGATTGAGAGATGCAAAGTGAGAAACTGCAAGAATTTGACAAGAACTGGCCAAAGAGACTAAAGAAAGGCGACAATATTCAGTTAAAGCTGGGAATTATTTTCTTGTCTGAATGGTAACCATGGGCAATACAGCAACATGTAAGATATGTGGCTCAGATAAAGCTTTAAAGACCACTGGGAGTGACTATGACTTAAATCAACATACTGATTACTACAAGGCTGCTGACACTGGATCCAACGTTGATGATTTACTGGTAAGAGATGGAAAAAGCAGACTTATGTTGTTATAATTTCTCTTTTGTTTTCTGTTAATGCCCTTTTTGTCAGAAACAAACATGTTAATGTCTGGTGGTTTGTTTGTGATTGTGCGACATCGCATGTGAAGGGTAATCCACATAGGGGGTGTGGTATGATCGGTGACATGCATTGCGAAGTTTGATGACCTTACAAGTTAACGCCCAGTGGTGACTGACTGACACTTAAACACTTTAATCTCGCTAAAAAGAGGTTAGAACCTTGTTGTCACTCTCAAGATAATGAAGACAGTACTAATGTTCATGTACTGTGATATTCAGTTACAGCAGGACAAATTAAGCGGTACATTGGTATATTTTCATTATTCAAATATCAGATGTCTTGCAAGGAAAAATTCTATTTTGGGCCAAAATCATTACAGAGATATCAACAGGCCATCATCAGAAAGCCATCACTTCCTTTGACTTTGTTTTGTTTTTTTGTTTGCTGTTAACATTGGTTGGTAAATTTCAGTTCATTAAGCTGCAGTGATTATGGTTGTGTGCAATAAACAAATGGTAGATGTTTTATTAATATAAGATTTTTAAAAATTCTGATACTGCCTTAAAAATGTAACACTATTTGGTAAGTTTTATATTTAATCCAACTCAGTAAGGAGTGCTGTTGCTCTCTTACATTTTTTAAAGAGCAAGAGGAAAACACAATTTAAATTTAAAACTTAAATTTGCTGTGTACATGCACATAAAGGCAGTCGGCCATTAACTGGTGGTCAGGCAGTAACAAACAATTCCAACAAAAATGAACAAGTTTTGAAAAAAACATGGCAAGAAGTTGAACACCAGGAGAACAAGAAATGCTGGAAAGCTTGAGACGAAACGGTAACGCAAACTCTAAAAAGTAGGAGTAGGAGACTGGCTGATTGGGAGTAAGTGCAGCAGTTTAAAGCAGGTGATATTAATCAGTGCAGAATAGACAAATATGGAGGAAAAACTAGTAAAGACAGAAGTAAAACTAAAAAAGACACCAGGAACGGCTAAATAAAACAGAAATTAACTTAAGCCTGAACATAAACAAAAACCATGATATCAAAATGCAAATTTATTATGACAACCTGATGTAGGGATCAAGGTCAGGCTCTCCATGAAATGAATGTAAGTCAACATAATGTCCTCTGACGATGTGGAAACGG